>JBBPDA010127655.1:0-24259 GCA_037974385.1 Arnoldichthys spilopterus | reverse complement strand
ACACACACACACACACACACAACACACACACACACACACACACACACACACACACACACACACACACACACACACACCACGGACACACACACACACTGGCACCACAGACACACACCACAGACACACACACTCGCACCACAGACAGACACACGCGCGCGCGCACCACCGCCACACACACACACGCACACCCCCACCCCACCCCAACACACATATACACACATCCTTGTAAGTGGTCAGCATTGTGCATTGTTGGGAATATTGACAACTGATCGCTGGAATCGTGCTACACGTGCAGCAGAGAGATGGAGCTTCAGTATTTATGACCCATCGTCACTGAGGCTCATCACACACTGCGGCTGCTCTGACGGCCATAAGTAGTGCTGGATTGCACTGCCATAACCAATTTAACATGGGGATGATGCAGTATCTGAGACAAGCTAAACACACACACACACACACACACACAGAAAACATCATTCGTCTCAGCCGAGAAGCGGAGATGAATTGAAAGAGCTTGCATTTTAAGAAAACAGTCGTTAGAAATTTACTTCGACGGGGCATTTTTATGTGACGCTAAAACGTAACATGACAAACAAGCATCAATTATGCAGGGTACTGATTCAGTCTAAGTGACTCACGCTGACTCTCAACATACACACGCAGATTAAACGGAGATTAAAAGTGAGGAATCTAGTTTGTTGTCTTCGTACTGATTTCAAAAAATGTCAATCACATGTCAAGGTTTCTAAGTTTGTGTCTGTAGTGACGCAACAACTGTTCTACTTCTGCCTGTAACTTCTGGGGGCTGAGACATCTCAGGTACACAAACACTGCACAAACATGTCTGGAAGAAAGAGGTCAACGACCTGCACCACTGTCAGATTAACATAAAACACTGCATTTATTCCAGTAAGTCAAGTTAATATCTAACGCTCATCTCTCAGTAAGTGTGCGTGCACGCGTGTGTGTGTGTGTGTGTGTGTGTGTGTGTGTGTGTGTGTGTGTGTGTGTGCTACAGCGATCGTTCTGAAAGCATCCCCCCACCCCACCCCCAACGATCCAAATGTAGTCGGTGAGCCGGGGCATGTTTGGTGTCTGAAGTGTACTGAACTGGAGCAACCAACATGCCCAATGTGACTAATAGGGAAAGGATGCTTACATCCCCCCAGTAGGAGCAGTGCTCCCTTACTTCAGACTGTGTGACTTCAGCCCTGTGTGATGTAGGGTTACCTTAAGAAACATTGGGCCCAGAACCAAAAATATATTCCCTTATGTTTTCAAGACAGGCAATGTTGTATTGCACATAAACATATATACACATATATTGTATCGTATAATATATTTTAGGGGTGCAACAATGAATCGATCTGTATTGATGCATGTACCGAAATGTCCGATGTATCGTGTGTTCACTCCGCAATTCGTTTTACTTCAGTGCAGTGTTTTGTACTGAGAAACTGCTTTTGTCTATGACTACACCGCTGTGTTTGTCCTTTAATTACAAAGTGTTCGGATTCTAATTTGTTTGCATGTGTGATTTCGTGGAAATGTATGAGTTTGTGTGAAATTTCATATTTCATACTGACTGCAGACCCCAGAATCGAACCACACTGCAAATGTTAAGGTATTGAAAATGTATCGGATCATTGAGTAAAGTAATTGCTGTAGGATTGAATCATGTTGAAACACCCATTATATATATATAGCAGCAGTGACTGGTATATGTCAGGCCTTCTAGCATGAAGATGGCTAGTTCACTTTGCCCTGCCAAACCAACAGCAGCCACACTGGTCAAAACAGGAAAAGGGGGGAGACAAAGATTTAGGAGGGAATACCCCCCACCGTCTCCTCAGATGTTAGACGAAGAACGGAGCTTATAGCTCTGATTGACGTGGCATGTGCTAGTCTGGCTCAAAATACGCTTTAGGCCACTTGGAACATGTGGCGTTTGTGTGCGATTGTCTCCAATCTCTACAAATACTTATAAAGTTGAGACAGGGGGGAGGGGGTCACAGCCTCCTGGCCCATCTGCATAGAGCAGACAGGCGACATCTATATAGGGCATTCTGAGAACCACCATACAGCATTTACACAAAGCCACTGCAGCTAGCCCAAAAGGATGTTGCATACCCAATAACAGTAGCAGCAGCAATGCTGACGTGCACTTTCATCCATTTTTATAAATCACAGTGAGCTGAATTAGCTGAGAAGCTCCGGTACAACAGTAAAGAAGGTCATTTTGGACGCCAAACATGTCTTGGTTGACGAGCTGCATTCAGGCTTGAGGAAACGTGTTGTAAATGTGAGGAAAATAGAGAGAAAGAGTAAGGAGCGAAGCAGGAGTGAGAAAGACTGAACGCGAGAGCCGATGACCTGTCTGTTGTCCATCTCAAGGCCAAATGACGGCCCTCTGCCGTATCCCTTCCCGGCTGCCTTATCAGTGCCATAAAACTGGTGCCCAAAAAAAAATGATATTCATTACTTCTCTGCCCACTATCAGTTAAACGCAACTTCTCCCCCGCTGGCTGGAAATTACTGCTACTCCACACGCTACCTCACTATTGTCTTACCCAGCGCAGGCTGGCCTTTATCAGTGTGGTAATAAAAGATTTGGGTGGGGGTGACAGAAGCCTCTTTCTCTAGCTTAAGAAGTGATGGACTGCAAATTCAGCCCTAAACACTCTGCGAAAAATGGCCAATGAAAGTGTCACGAGAAAAACACAGGAGGCCGAGACGTTTACGTTTTTTTTTTCTTCTTCTTCTTCTTTTTTTTGCGTGGCCGTTTTAAGACGTGCTTCAAGCTGGCTCATAAAAGACGAGAGCGGTCTTTATTCGGCCATTTCGCAGTAATGCATTATAGGCTCAGAGAGCGAGAGAGCGAGTGAGAGAGGGGATGTCACAAGTGGCTGAAGGCTCATCTCTTGTTTCCATACTGTGTGCTGCCATGGTGAGGAGAAGTGGCTAACACGGCTACAGAGTAGGACAGTTTCTCATGATCAAGGACAGAAACACTGCTTGGGCCATAAACCCACAAGTGAAGCTATGGAAGTGTACAGTTTTGCCCCTAAAAACCACAGCGGCAACTGTTATGCAGATTCCAACACAAGATGTGCTCGCCCCATGTGTTAAAAACGCTTTCAGAAGACGTATCTTTATTTAAATTGAAGCAGCAACACGATACAAATTTAAAAGAATTGTGATGTCGTTTGTCATCATTGTGTATCGTTACTGGCAAAAAATCTGCAAAAAAAAAACAGGGTATTGGTGAAGGTGGTGGGGCGATGCATGATGTTCTTCATGTAAAAGTGTTTGAGTACTTTGAGCATGATGGCCTACTTTCAGATGCTCATATTAAGTGAAGCAGAAGTGAAATGCAACTATAAATAGCTGTAATAAAGCTTAGGAGTGTAGAAACATCAGATCGGGATCGTGTGTTGACCGAATACTCCGGGTTTTTGGCTCTTTGTGGACGTCTGAGAAGGAAATCTGAGATGGGTCCTTATGGAAATCTGAGAAACGTTAAAGGCTCCCAAGTGAGGCAACAATCTAAGCCTTCACCTCGACCTCAGGAGAATTATGTTCAACGAGCTGAGATGTTTAACTAATCAGTCAGGAGAAGTTTTGACTGAGCTTAGATACTTGGGTTGGCCGAGACCTCAAGTTGTAGAGTACACTCAGGAATATCTGTGTAACAAATTACATTGAGGGAAACGTCTTGGTGGATTTGGCACTCATGTAAATGGACGATGCAGAAGAAAATGAAAATGCAATACACCGACACAAAAAGATGCATATCCTCGGTATATGTAATCAGTCTATCTGTAGCTAAAGGTCACCCTTGAGGAAATGCAACTTTGTTCATCCAGCATAATGGACTTCAAGTACTTAGAGCAGTTCAATAGGTTTATGTGGGCTGTTTATCATGTGCTTTTCCTACAAGTATGATACAGGCCTGGGATCAATGGGGTCAATGACTAGAGTAAAGCATATATATCATTTTTTTTTATTTGTTTATTTACTGCGATACCCCACCACCTCAACGCCCCTCCGTGGTTTTGGGATGGCCCACTCCCCCCATGATTTAGCCTGACCTGACATGATATGGTTACTCTACACAAATTGCCCATGCTGTGTCAGTATTAAACAGACCCTCACACCTCTACGGATGAACAACAACAGAATCATATTCGTCTTGGCATTCATATGATGAAAAAGCATTAAGTATATTGCATTATAGTTATTTTACCTACCCCTAACACTGCAGAAATAAATATTACATGTTTTCTGTAATGCTAATACAGGCAAGCCCAATTTCTACATTTTTTTAAGGGAAGATGCATCAGCAGAAATTTCATTTTGGAGCGCCTCTACAAACTATCATATAGCGTTAAACATAAAAATGAGCCTGAATGATAAATCCTATCTTTTCACAGTATTTTGTAGCGTTTTGGCCAGCAAAAGCACAATTTTTTACCAATTTTAATCAGAATTTTCACTCTTTAGATACTATATCTTTTCTATGTAAAGCACTAACATCAGCTCTTAATCCAAGTGTAGGTTTACTGGGGCGACAGGTTTTCTTTGTAGATTAAAAAGTACATTGCTCTGCGTAAGCGCATCTGTCAAATACTGTGAATGTAAATGTAAATTGTATCTGTATCTCTGTCCAGATAGGCCCTGTTACACACAATCCATGCAACTGTTTTTAATAGATTACAGCTGAACGGTTAAAGTTGTGTGTCCTGGCGAAGATGGCGCTAATAACAAAAGCTTACACGAGTTGCGCCCATTCACCCTGCTCTAACTATGTTAGCAGTTGCTGCTCACATGCCAAAGGGGCATGCATCCACCCGAAGCAGACCACGACGTAACGCTAATACCCACCTACTTTACAAGCCTCCACAGCTCAAGTCCCCCACCTCTCACCTACACCAGCATCCATCTACGGTCTGCCTTAGATGGGACTGTATTTCACATGCCATGGAAAAGTGCTGTGCGTATGTGTGTACTGAGTTGGGGGGTGGGGGCACTAAAGAGGGGCCTGTCTCTATAACGGCCACTCGTGATGGAGGGCCCAACAGGGCCACTAACGCTGTGCACTAAGATTGTTCTAGACCTCAGGGCCTCAGAGGAAACATATATCCACCTGGCAACAGGGCTGTGTGTGTGTGTGTGTGTGTGTGTGTGTGTTTTCGGGCAGATCTAATCAAGGGCTAATAACAGCACAGTAGGAGTCGTTGGCCCTCGTAAATCAATGTGCAAAATAATTGCTAATACACTGGTTATCGATTACTGCTCGGGCGGCTCATTTTCGGGGGCTAGGGCAAAAGAACTAACAAAGTGACAAGGGTAAAGTGTTATTTCTGCGGCGCGGAGACAGCTGGGCCATGCGGAGGACTGAGGCAGGCAGTAATTCTTAATTGACACCTGTCAGGATAATGACTGCAGTGCCAGCTGCTGCGGGAGAATTTCTCCCCACTTCTGTTCATCTGTCAGCTCTAATACCTTTCTGAGTGCCGTTCCCTTTATTCTCGCGCTCCAATCTCTTCTTTTAGGCCCCATTCACTCTCTCCCACTCTCTCTTGCCCTCTCTTCCCCGCCTCTTTCTCTCTCTCCCGCTCTCTTTCTTTTCCCCTCCGATCTCGTTCTCTCATTGAGCAGAAATAGCCAAAAAGCTTTTGTTTAAGGAAATAAGGTAAAAGAAAACAAAGTACGCTCTTTTGTCTTTCATCTGTCGTCTTTTGTACGCCTTTGGCGCGCAGGATATTTGGAGTAGGGGGGGGGACGAGGAGGAGGAACACAGAGTCCCAGGACGTGACTTCCCCGAGTTTAAGGGGGCTTTACACGTGTTTACCCAACATCATCAAAGAACTTCCCTTTGTTTCATGTTCGTCTGTCAAAACTGATGCGGCTGAACGCAGACAGACAGGCTCTTCTACGGTCCTGCTGGCGTGGAAGCAGATCGACTTTCGCAGGCAGAAACCGCGTCTGTCTTGTGCGTGTGGATACAGACTCATAGGCCAATGGAAACGATCAATGAGCCACAGATGCCACAGAAGTGTTACTAGAGCACCAGAGCTTCGCCTGTTGCAGGGCAGCAGCCACTCTTTTCAGATCTGGGCATGCGCACTTATGTTCAAAAGTTTGGCACCCCAAGCTTCTGCATAATGACATGATTAGTTGAAGTGAAAATATGAACAGTGAGGACACTTCTGCACATTTTAATGCAAACACAATAATGAAAAATGTCATATTTTTACCTTTGTTACATGTATAAGACGTACTTAGATGCAAACAATTGCCCCCCAGAATATATAGTACTGTCCAAAACGAGCCTCTCAGTTTAATGTATGGTGATGTGATTATTAGTGATGAAATAATGTCACATTTTGAAACATCACAATTAAAAAATTTGCCATGATTTTGTGGGACACTAATAAAATGACCAGGTTATTACATGGTTACTTCACTACTAGATCAGCGTTCTACCAACTCTCCCTGTCAAAAATTGTATGGCACAGTCATGTAAGTCAAGAAGATTCTGAAAACATCCGAAACAATACGTTACCACATAACTGAACGCGTTTCTAACGGTTGCGTACTATTTGAGTGTTGAGTGCGGTAGTATTCAGTTTGGGACACAGCCTAACCCCCATCATCCTGTAATATGGTTATCCAATGGTCATTATCTTTGGCCAGAGAGCGCTTTAGTGTTGTTTGTGCTTTCCAGTCAATTATTTATTTACTTATTTATTTCAATAATTTAAATTACATTTTTTTGTTTGGACTGGTGGCAAAGACTTTAGTGCGGTGGATAAATGTTACTAGCTGAACCTCTGCTTTGCATGCAATCTCGACTCCACAGCTCGTCATAAATTTTGTATCATGCTGATTTTAATATTGTGAGAAACGTCGTATCTTTGATATTTTATTGTTTATTATCGCACCATGGGTTTTTGGTATGGTTACACCCCAATATATACATTTTAAACATACAAGCCCACGATGAGACAGACACTCCCTCCTGTCAAAATATCACTTTTTCTTTACTTGACTCAAGGGCAGGAAGAAAATGCTTACTCCTGAACACATACTAGCTTGTGTTTAGCGTTTTATTATAAAAAGATGTCTTTTAGTAACACTGAATGCTCTGAGAACCTGGAAATGGAAACACTGACATATGAATGCTGACATAATGTAAGGCAGGAAATTCCTAAATGGGGAAAAAAAACGTTCACAATTCAGGCGTTAAGGTCTAAACAAAGTCATTCGGAAACTTAACAAGTACTACTGACAGCGTCGGTGATAAGGACATCAGAAGTGTGCTGAGGAATGCCTCTAAAAGTTTAGAACGTTACTACACTAGAATTGCATGGCAGAGGGGCAAAGGAGTTTTAATTTTACACCATTATTACCATGATTAATATATTTAATAATTTAACACGATACTCACTAAGTCACAAACAGGTTCTCTCATGTGATTGGACAGCAAATAAAGTGTCTACACTTGTGCTGTAAGTATCAGGACGTCTGGTTCCTATCACCAAGAGTGAAAAGATTTTTCTCCACAATAAACCATTACAGGTCTGATCTTTCTAACTCACTGTGTTTATCCCTCAACAACTAATTCGTGTAGATTTTTTAAAAATCTGATTTCTCTTTAATTTAATTAGTTATATTGAAAAATTAAACGCCGCTGTATCATATCGAACCAAATAATGTATTTTGTAAATCTTTACACCCCTAAAACATACACACTCAAATATACACACACACACATAACACATACACACACAAGAGCACAATCTCATACATATACACACATACATTTAAACACATACATGTACACAAACATATACACAAACACACACACTCTCATAAATACACACACACACACACACAAGAGCACAATCTCATACATATAAACACATACATTCAAACGCATACATGTACACAAACACACACACAAGCACACACACACTCATAAATACACACACACACACACACACACACACACACACAAGAGCACAATCTCATACATATACACACATGCATAAACCAGCACATTCAAACACATACACGTACACAAACATACACAAACACACACACACTTGCACACATCAAAGGGTGGCCCCCTGCAGGCGTGTTTTAAAGGCTGGAGCAGATGTGATAGCGGTACAGTTCTGCAGTTTGTGTGTCTTATCTGATGCGGATGTACGCCGAGGAAAACGCCACACTGGGATGAGAGAACTTGTGCGAGCCTCTAAAAACAACCGCCCACCCCAGAGCGCACATAAAAAAAAGCAGAAAGGAAAACCGCAACAGATGAGAGCGGGCCAGGACGGAGAGGAGTCGGGACGAGGGGTCCCTGGGGTCCGCGCTGACCCCCGTGTACTCCCCTAGCTCCGAAACTCTCCTCACTGGGTCATGACTTCAGCTTTTCTCTCTTTTGTACTCGTCCCTCGTTCCCTCTCTCGCCCTGTCGCTCTGACTCACTGTGGACCAAATTAGCTGAGAAACCAAACGTAGGGGATCGAAATAGGCGTGAGAGAGACCGAGAGAAAAAGAGAAGAAAAGAAGGAGAGATAGCCAGATAAAACGCATCTGGCCCTTTTGATAGCTCTGTTTCCCATAATGCTATGCTGCCCCTATGCTATTCCGAGCCTGCGCTGGTGTCACGCTACCTCTTAGCAGTTCCGTGTGTGTGTGTGTGTGTGTGTGTGTGTGTGTGCGTGTGTGTTTGCTCGTTTTCTGACCGAGACATCGAGCGACTACAGGCAAGCTCTCTCTCACACACACACATACACACACACACACACACAGAGAGAGAGAGAGAGAGAGAGAGAGAGAGAGAGAAAATGAGAAAGCAGTCTGGAGAGACTCCTAATTCAGTCTGAGGAGAGATGGAGAGTTGACATAACTTATGTGGAAACTAAAAACTCCCAATCGTGTAAAAAGCTCATTAGGCTCGGGGATAGCTTTACTAGCAGCGCGCCGCTGCTACATGCAGTCATACTCTTGGCAAATTGTACAGCACAAACATATTTTCATTTCGATCCGTGCTTTTCCCATAAAACCCGTCATCTATCTTCATTACTCAACTCAACCTCCACGTTTCTGAGGCAAAAGTGGTGGTGGGGGTGGACGTGGAAGGGGACGGGGCCGCTACGACTGGATACACTTTGATTTCCTATAGGCCACTGACTTTGATGCCCCGAATGCAAATTAAACTATTACTTTTGAGTGGTGGGCGTAAACATGAGCATCGACTAAAGAGGTCAATGTCACCGGTTAATGACAGCCAGTTGCCTCAGGCGTACGTTGCGGCCTAGTGGACACCAGAGTCGTGCTTCGTTCGGTCGTGTTGCATGCCGTGCATTATGTATAAACCATAACGTGGAGAACTCCAAAACACTTTTCTCTGCCTTGCCAAAGTGCCTTGTTTGTGGTGGGCTGATGGACGAAAAACGCTCTATAGGAACGAAGACTTTTTTTTAAATAAGCATGTCAACAAGGGCTCTCTGCATGATGCCACCGGACCATTTCTGCGTCTCTGCACAACTTCTCAGTGGAAGGTTCTGCAAATAGCTCTTTTGGTAAACGTGTGAGTGTGAAGAACGTTTCTAAGGCTTAAAGAACCTCCACATAGCGTAAAGGTCCCTTAAAGGGGTGAAGAAAATTTACATAACATGAAGATTCTTTATACCTTTCGAAGATTCTTTACCTTCGCAGATCTCACTGGGAAAAAAAGTGGTTCTCTAGGGAATAAACATGGTTCTTCTACAGCATTCCTCGAAGAACCCTTTCTGACATCTTTAGGTGTAGGTTTCAAATTGAAAGTTTCAAATATTTTTATATTTTTTTTTTATAAAATTACACTAAACTTTGCTAGTAAAATTCTTCAAAAAGCTAATTTTGGAAAACACGATTTTTAAAAAATATGTTCTCTCTGTAGGCGAGGGGGGGTGGGGTGGGGTGGGGTGGTTAGTGTGTCTTTCTGGTGGGCCACCAACGTCCTCACAAGGCAACTTTGACCACAGGTCAGATTTTGAAGCTTTGGGTAAACCTGTTTAACAGGTAATTCACGTTTAAATAAAAGCGGGAATTTTCTAGGATTTCTAGCATTTTTTTTATTAAAAAAACAAAACAAACATTTTTTTTAAATATAAAATGCATACACACGTATAATGTTGTTTTCAAATGCAAACGCGTATAAATGCTCCTCAGCTGCAGTTGATGAAAGTGCTCTGCTATGGGTGAGCACTGCACACTCTGTAGGGTAAACACCTAATGGCTATGTTCACACCACAGCTCCCTCACACACACACACACACACACACACACAAACACATGAACACAGCAGCTGCAACTATCTGCTCCGGATCTCCTTCATCTGATCAGAAAAGATTACAAACCAAACATGTCTGTGAGCTGCTGCAGGACGTGCGTGACGGCAATCAGGCGAGAGCCACGACGAATGCAGAACTGCTCCAGTGACAACAATGTAATAGCACGGCAATCAAAAGCAGCAGCCACGGCAGTGTGTTTACGCAGTCCACTACATAAACAACTGCTCTTTCGCTGTGTCTCGCAACACTGGACCAGGCACAGGTAGGACACTGGTGTGTTAAGCAGTGTTCGGTGTTTTGCAACCAGCGTTGCGGGCCCAGACCGGAGGCGTGTTCAATAACATACGGAATGGCGGGGGTGATTTAACACACGGGAGATAATGGCGGCGCGTTGACTAACGCGGCCCCTGATTGGCCAGGAGCCTCTGTGGGCCCAGCGGTGCGGTTAAAAGCCAGGATTACCGAGGTCATTAAGCAGCATCGCTGCGGTGACGTGATTAGTCAGGTAGCAAAGTCCATTTGTCACCTGCGCCAGAAAATTGAGTTAATACGGCACTACGGGCTATGGGAACTGTATAATATCAACTTGATTACATCAAGGCAGCTGCCGAGCTGACACCTAGCCGAATTTGTCAGCTTTAATCGTTAGGAGCTGTCACAAATCCATCAGAAGCTCGGATAATTAGGGCCCCTATCTAACGAAAGCAGCAGAGGAACTGTTACCTTTTTTTCCCCCCTTCTCCCTGATAATTAAGAAGCCTTTCGTCCTCGGGAAAGGGCTGAGTTTAATGACTCCCTGTGCTGGTTCAAAACCAAGGCTCCTCGGCTGCTGCTGTTTTGCCATGGCCACGCTTCCTGATTTAGCAACATTTGCCTATTTTAAACACAATAACAGCATTGAAGCGTTAGATCGTGATAACCCGAAAAGGCCTCGGAATTAAACTGCAGCTAGTAAACAACTGTTTCCTTGCTCATACAGGAGTTGGCCAGGCTGATAAAAACCGTGCAGAATGTTTCACTCGGCTGCGGATGAGCCAGTCAGCTGATAAAAATGTGGCGATGGAGCAGACACGCGTTTTAGATCAAACGTTTCAAACGGCTTCCAGTGTAGACACTGGCTTCAGCACGGAAGGCTTCTGCTGCTGCTCAGGCTCGATACAGGAGGCCTGTGTCTGCTTCAGAGAAGAAGGGGAAAAAAACAGCGAATAAAAACGAATGGCTGCAGCGGGCCAACACTGGGAGGGCCGCTCCGATCCCACTGCACCAAAATGACCGACTCCGAGGCCAAACCGGCACCAATGGCTCTAGCCTAACAGCGACCGAGGAAGAGGAGAAGCGACAAACAAGCGTTCACCCCCCCCAGCAAGATTTACCCCATTCGTGCACCTGATCCTTTCATTCCCTTTAAAGAAATCAGTAGCTGTAAGTAAGTCAGATAACTTCAGTCTTGACAAGCTACCGAGCTCTTTTCACCGTTTCCTCATCCCGTCCCGTCCCTCTCGAGCGTCCCCGCCTGGGTCTGTTTTTATCGTGCAAAGGGGAAGCGTCAGGCTCTGAGCGACGGTCGGAAAACAAGGCCCTGCCAAATTCTGATTGACCATTACAGCCAATGATGTATATGCCTGTCAAAAGACAGACAATTAAATCAATATTCAGCAGAGGCGGGCGGGTGTTGGTGGTGGTTGGGGGGGGTTGATGGCTTGTTTTTGGGTAGGACCTGCCAGGTCAGATTACCAGCCGCCATCTCACCTCAGCGAGCCTTTTTAACTCCCAGCGACAGTCTCTCCAGATGAGTCGACGCCGCCAGGAAAGTTTCGGAAGTGAAACATTCCATTTCAGGCCGACGTCCCTCATCGCAGCATCTCGGTTAAGACAAGAAAAAACCGAGCAAAGAAAGAAAGAGAAGCGGCTGCCTTAAACCCCAAATCCTGTCTGTTTCACCACCTCGGACCTCTTCGCTACGAGCACGTCAGAGCGTAACTCGATTGTGGCAGCTATGTGGCGCGGCACATTTTCCTCTCATCGTTTCTGGGTCGAAACGCTGCAAATGTGCCTTTCATTAAAGCCACACAGTCCATGTCTTTCTTTCCCCCTCGCTTATGGCCGATCTGTCCATCTCAGGCTCAGGACATGTCCATCGCTGGGCTCCCCCCCCCCCCCCACACACACCCCACAGAAAAAAAGACAGTCAAATGAATGAGAAGTCCGTCTTCGTTGGGCACGTAAAGACAAATCCCATTACGCTACGAACAGTTCATGAACTATGGCCGCGGCTCCTAGACAGACTGCACTACGTTCGGCGGAGCAGAAAGCCCAGAGAAACACTTCAGGCTCCTAATCAGTACCTTCTATCATAGCAGAAACGGCCTGTTACTTTTAGTGACACTGACACGCCCCAGCAACCTCCTCTCCTTCTCTCCCTAAAAAGAAAAAAAAAGTACAAGAATGCCCCCCCCCTTCACCACCGCCACCACAAGTGAGGGCAAAAGTTGTCCTCTTCGTCTAGAGAGAGAGAGGGAGGGAGAGAGAGAGAGAGAGAGAGAGAGAGAGAGAGAGAGCAGGGCAGAGCGTGCGCGCGCACGCACGCGCGTTTCCATGGTGAATGATTCGCTGATGGTTATCGGGACTGAATAGATCAAAGGGAGCCACATGACAGGCGATCAATCAAGCATCAAATGAAGGATGGCAACGCGCGACCAAACACGAGCGCCGGAAAACTCTGCAAAGTGCTTTTGATCTCGGGGCCACCCCGTGCACCACGGCATATACACATATACATTATATACATTATATATGTATTATTAATTAGTGTTTGCAATATAGTGTTTTTTTCATTGATGTAATAAAATCCTAAGTCGCTTCAGCTACTGCTAACTTTGTACCAGCGCATTCACACACACACACACACACACACACACACACACACACGCATGATGTGAACTCCGTTCCTCGGGTTAGCCTCGCTCGCTAGCACGGCTAGTTGTGTTTTAACTGGCCTGTGTCACACACGCTCTTTTTCCAACGTGTCACTGTCCCTGTTCAAAACCCGTGCGTGTGTGTGTGTGTGTGTGTGTGTGCGTGTGTGTTTGTGGAGTTTTTTTTTACCTGAAGATCGCCTCGGCGCTTGCTGCTTTCTCCGCGGCATGCTGCTGATCTCCAACTCTTTCCACTTGACTTTTCATACAGAAACGAAATACAAAGAGACGCTTAAAAAACGAGCCGGGATGGGGGGAAACCTTGTAGCGCTGTGTCAGTCGTCCCTCGCGCTGTTTTTTGTTAGTTGTTCTGTGTTTTTGTTGTTTAGTTTCCTCCTCCTCTCTCTCTCTCTCTCTCTCTCTCTCCTTGTCTGTGTCCTTCGGAGCAGTCAGTGGATTAAAGGGCGGATCTCTCTCTTAAACAGACACAAGTTTGCTCGCAGGGCCCGGCGCTCTCTCCTGCGGGGGTCGTGGCGGCGGTGGGCAGATCTAGCAGGCTGACACGCTGGTGGGCTCCGGCCGCGCGACATGATCATCCGCCTCGTTCATTCTCCCCGCTGCCATCCGGAAAAAAAAAAAAACACGGAGGAGGAGGAGGGAGGAGGAGGAGGAGGGAGGGAGGGATCACAGAGACGGGAGAGAGAGCGAGGAGGGCTCACCCAGCAAGGACGAGCCCGAGGAAAAGGAAAACTTCCACAATCGGAGCTAAAGCAGGAAAAACACTCGTCCCGCTGGGTCTGCGCCGTCGGTAGACGCGTGTATTCCCAGTCCGGTCCTCCCGAGCGACTCCGCGCTCTGCACTTGGGCCGAAGCGAAAGAGAGAGGGAGGAAAAGGAGGAGAGAGCAGACAGTTAATCGGCTAATGTCAGTCAGTCAGTCACAGACACGTCGAGCAGCGTCGGGCGAGCGGAGTCCACGGCTCGGCGAACATGTGGACCCTTGACGGCGGCGTCGGAGTGGGGGTGAAGAAGAAGAATAGGGGGGAAAACACGTTCACGTTGGCCTTGCTTCCCTTTCGACACGTCGATCGGCAAAAGAGTGCGCCGAGAGAGGCGTGGAAAAAGGCGAGCGGGCTCTCGAGCTCGGTCTTCTGGCTGAAAATTGCGGCGAGGGCGCGCGAGAGCGACCGAGAGAGAGACGGAGCGTTTCAGACAGCCTCAACTGATAGACAGACGCATCGAGTCGCCTCCCGTGCTCCCCTCTCTACACTCCACCCCTCCGAGGAGCGTCACTCTGACAGCGAAAACCTACCTGTCAATCTTTTTAATTGTTCCGTGTTTCTTTCTTTTTTTTCCTTCCACTCCTCAACTCCCTCCTCCCCAAAAACAGGAGAGTGAGGAGGAGTGAGGAGTGAAGGGAGAGCAGCAGCAGGAGGAGGAGGGAGGAGGGAGGGGGGAGAAATCACACCGCTCGACTCATATTCACTCTCGTCAAACACGGCGGACACAAGGTGTAAACAGTGTGTTTTTAGCCGCACGCCGGTCTCTTCGCTAAAGACGCGCGTTCGGCTCGAACGGCTTTCGGGCTCCGCACGGCCACAGTAGAGTAAAACTTCAGCGTATCGCCCTGAAAGCCTCGACTCGCCCGTGTTTTAACGTTAATGGCAGCGAGTAAACACAGCGCCCGCCCGCGCAGATTTCCTCCCTCTCGTCGTCTTATGGCTTATGTTTTTAATAGTAGAACATGAATTAAAAATGGCAAAATGACACGTTTTGTCATGTACACAGTGGTCGCCGCTGTATGTGTGTGGACCCCTCCCGCCCCCCTGCAAAACACAGTTGGAAGTTGCCGATTGATTCGTTCCACCGTTACTAGGAAGTGAGCACTTTGCACGCGCAGGGAAGCGACGGGAAGGGAAGGAAAGATCAGGGAAGAGCGGGGAAGGGAAGGGAAGAGCGGGAAAGGGAAGGGAAGAGCGGGGAAGGGAAGGGAAGAGCGGGAAAGGGAAGGGAAGAGCGGGGAAGGGAAGGGAAGAGCGGGAAAGGGAAGGGAAGAGCAGGGAAGGGGTGGGGCTGCCGGCCGGGTTCAGCGTGGCCGCGCGAGGCGTACACTACTTAATTCATCATGTGCGAAAACAGCCACGAATGAAATTGCGTGGTCCTCGTGGTCTGTTTTTTTGTATATTTCGTGTTTTTGTTGTGGTTAAACTAACCTGTTCAGAGCGAAGTTAGAGGCGAACTCGCCTTTTCCTTTTTCCCACCGTCGCTGACGCAATGTCCACTCCGGGGTGAGTTGGGAGTTGACGAGTGTGGTGTGTGTGTGTGTTAATTTTTTTTTGGGCGACTTTTTTGGGGGGGAGGGGGGTCGGCCTTGAAAAGTGGCGCGCGCGCGTGGCCTCGACGCCGTGCGTGCTCGCGGATCTTTTCAACGCTCGCGCGCGTGCTCCCGCTCCTACCCGGGCACGAGCGCCAAGAGGAAGAAGAAGGAGGAGGGGGTGTGGGGGGGGTGAGGAACAGCGCTGCCGCTGCGCTTTATTCGAGCGGACCGAGACTCCGGTGAGTTGTGCGCGCTCGCGGACGACTCCGCTCATATCCCGCTAATGCGCGTGTAGCCACGCGCCTCTCACTCAGCTCGTGCGGCTCCGAGGGGGGTGGGGTGCGGTGGGGTGGGGGTGGGGGTGTGGGTAAGGGGGCAGTAAGGATCGACCGTTCGTGGCGTTTGCGAGTGAAAGTCACCGCGAGCCTCTCCTTACCTTCGGCGACGCGCTGCGTCCTCCGGCTCGCACCAGCTACGTCCGCGCCGCTCGCTGATCCCTCGCGCCCTTCGCCCGTCGGTGGTGGAAGCTAATCATGTGGAGATCGCGGCCAAGTTCCGCCCCGACATGTGTCCGCTCGTCTGTCTGTCCGCCCGTTCGCCCGTCCGTCAGTCTGTCCGTCCATCCTCGAGCCCACCGCCGCACGCGCCTGTCGCTGCTGACGGCTCTTACGTCACCAGGCTTCCATCACGCGCGCTTCCATCAAGTCGTCACGCACCGCTCAGCGTGGAAGCAGTGGTAGGGCATCACAGCTACACACACAGAGCTCTGTATTTAAACATGTACATGCTTTTATTTACGTGCTGTGGGGAAAGAAGGTGATGATGATGATGACGATTATTATTATTATTATTACTATTATTATTATTATTATTATTGGCTGTGCAAAAACGTTAAAAACTTTTTTTTAATATTCAAATTATTATAAATATACATTTTTAAATGTAGTTTTATTTACTGTTGGTAATTCATCATGGACTTATGATTATTATTACTACTGATATTAATGTTAATGTTATTAATAACTATTACTATTGTTGCTATTTTAAAGGAATACATTTTATAGAATGTATTATTATGATTATTATTATTAGTAGTAGTATTAGTATTATTGTTATTTTTATTATTATTTGTTTTAGTATTCTTATTAAAACTACTAATATTCCTAATATTAATAAAAGTGTTATCATCATTATTATACCCTATGCTAATAACCTTTAATGATTATTCTGCTAGCGTGATCAGAATCCTGCACAGACCTGCTCTCGAGCACCCTAGTTTCACCTTGTCTGCTTGTCAGGACGACAGCCTCCACTTCTCGCCGCTACAAAGCCACGCGTTTCTCTTTCGTTGTCTTTTTGTTGGTTTTAACACAGCCCCTGTGACTGGACTCGAACTTTCCTGCCCTCTGAGACAGGGATTGAGCCTGTAAACGTGGCATGGACCACTGTCTTGCTGTAAGCTGATTTATGGCACAGGTAAACCAATGGGCTAAGGCGCCTTACACACACTTCTCCATATAATTCTGGACCTCACGGTTATTGGGCCCCTCCTGTAGTTTTACTGGGTAATGAGCTTTTTCTTAAAGTTACAAACCCGTACGTGTGGAAAAGGGAGAAAACGTATGTGGGTCGCTCGCGTCACAAGATACAGTGCAAAGGTGCAGAAGTCCAGACTCACCTGTATTCTGTAGTCTTAACTAACTAGTCTTAACATTGACATGCCTTTAAAATGCACGCTTGCCGCCTCGGCAGGCTGACTTGACCTGCCTTCAACCTGCAGCTTAACACGGCCATTTAGCTGTAAATGATTTATAATCAGCTCCAGCAGTTTTAGCTATGCCATGCAGTTCATGAAGGGAATTTGACCAAATTGTTTGAGCGTTTCATGCCCTTTTTTATTCTCAGTCCATCCACCTTAATGTTGTGATGTTGCTAAGGTCTAAAGTTGCTCCAGGGCAAACAGCACACACACAGACATTGCTTTATTAGCCTGTAGTTTGCATGAATTGGCTTACATGAATCTTTCCAAGCAAGTTTGTGACACAAGGAGAGAGGAGTGTATGCTTCAGGAGTATCTGTCCATCAGTGGTACTATACAGGCTTGGTAAAATGTTAAAAATCTTTTCATTTTTTTTATTTTCCCCTTTCACTTAGGCTAAAATTCTGAAATAAGCGGGAAACAGGCCCACCCACGTTAATTTAAACTGCACTTAAATCTCAGTGTCCAGGCTTCTGAATGGAAATCATACCAGAGGACTTATATTGGTCATTCATGTAGGTGCTCTGTGCTAAGACCTTTGGTGTGTGTGGTGTGTTTGTGTGTGTGAAGCTTAAGCCACTCTTAAGTGTGGCTGCGCCTCTTATTACCCATAACAGCATGTAGTCAGAGAAAATATATGCTTATTCCACATTACGCAAGCTTGCTTTTTTTTAATTTTTTCTGGCCTTAAAACCATTAAAAAAATTTTTTTCATTTTTTTACCAGTGTTTCCATTATGTAAACATCTTAAGATAAATTGACCAATAGAAATGGTCCAAAATTGCTTGGAATAAAATCTACATTAACACATTTCACAGTTAGAAATGTTTTTTCTTTTCTTTTCTTTTCTTTTCTTTTCTTTGCTTTTCTTTTCGTTCCCCCCTAAAGTTCGTCTTTTTGCATATGCTTTTCTTCCAAGCAGGACAATTCCCATGGACCAGATCTTCTCCCTTTGTGTGTTTTTCCACACAGCAAGGCGTGGGCACAATCTGGTTGCAGTTTGCATATGGAGAGGCAGCACGGCTGTGGAAGTGGCCCTCAAACCGATGTATCTAGCACAGGATCTGTGACAGGATTAGAAGTGAAGTGCAGAGGGAGATTTGAAGTGTCGGTCTACGAAGGAGGCTTTCTCGTGCGTCGCTCGTCACATTAGATCAACATTCTCATCCCCATCGCTCGCCGGCTATACGACGCAGGACGTCACCGTGCGCGTTTGCAGATACGCATTTCAAGATCTAAACGTCTATAAACAATAAACGTAGAACAGCATCAGACCCCCCCCACCCCACCCCCCTCTACAGAGTGGAGAACCTTTGTAGACTGTCACGATGACAATGTTTTCTTTTTTTTGGAAAGGCAAAAAAACATGCTTCCCTTTTAAAACAGCGCGCCGTTCCAACATAATTGTCATGTACACTTGAGTTTGTGGACGTCAAGTGGCGCGTTTGTTCGAAGACTTCATTAATGACCTGACATTCTGTAGATACTGTACTGCAAACCAATGCGTATGTGCAGATATATGCGCATGTTCACTGTAACTAGCGTAGGAATGTGCATGCTCCTCTTCTGGCTGGACTTCAAAGAAGTGACGTTGTTTTTCTGACTGAATTTTTCGAAATGTTTCCTCTTGTCCTACAGGTGATGACATCATCTTTGGGAGCGGGTGACGTGGCAACCCACAGGTCAGAGGTCCTGATGCTCATGATACATTACTAAACACTCGGCAGTTTGGAAAATGTTCCACGAAACAAAATCTTCATGTAAGGATTTGCTGATTGTTAATATGTGATAATATAATATATATTTGACCAGGGGCACCAACACTTTTGAATACAACTATATAATATGTATATATATACACATACATATTATATAGTATTTATATTATACACACACACACACACACACACACACATATATATATATATAAAATCAGGTTCAATCCTATGCAAAAGTGCTGGCGCCCCTGGTCAAATGACATGTTTTTATTGATTTTCTTGGTGAAAATAAGTACACACCCTCTACAAACATCATACTTTGTTGCTGCACATATATTATTTATTTGCTGAATTTGCATTGTTGGTAAACGGTGACATATATTTTAGATTTTGTTAAAGCAAATAAATTGGAAACATTCAAGTGAAATTAGCTAAAAATGCCACATTTAAGTGTAATCATTGCCAGAAAACACGTAATTTGGTAAAGGACATTAATACATTTGTATACGATTATATAATTTGGTTAGCAAATATAGATATCTATTAAATTTATGGGGAAAATCATGATGGGGTACTTAGGTTAGTCTATCAGAACTGTTACTGAAAATGAAAATAACATTTAAAACCACTCCATTGCAAATGCATGATGTTGACACCGCAAAACATGTTAAAAGCATTCTCTGTGTCTTCAAGTCATACAGTGAGAACACACAGAAAATCTGAGATTTTTTCATGTTGTCCTGGAAATAAACAACAGAAAGGTGAACAAGTGAAATGAAGACATTATATTCAAGATTCTAGGTCACTATTCAAATGCCTTACTACAAAAGGTCAGAATTTCATCCCTTAAAGCATGTGTTCCGACTACTGTCAGCTGGATATGAGCTACTCATCAGAACGTGTGATTTCCATTCTAGCTCAAGCAAAAGCAAAAAGAGGGGCATGGAAATACTGAGAAATTCTGGAATTCATAATGAAATGTCAAAGATTCTAAATTTCACTCAAATTCTTAGGATATAATTTGTAATAACATGATTTATTAATCTAAAAAAATTGCAAAAGACTGGAAAACATCATTTCCACAAATCAGTTGGACCCCACTGTATGTGACACTTTTTAGGGGCCTCTATGATGATAGTGGGCTGTGAAAGCCTGTTTCGCTCCTTCTACTTCTGCTGTTATGGCTTTTGCTGAGCTGTTGGCAACAGTAATGTTTAGAGTCTCACTTTATATTAAGTGTCTCTAATAATTGTGTAGTTAGACGTTAACAGTGCATGCAATAACATTTACTGGTGATGTACTCAATGTTATAGCCAGATTGCAGTAGTGTAGCTTGCGTACACATTCTTATTAACATATTTTACACATGTCATTACATGTTATTACATAGGCTACACAGTTTAATTACATGTAAATGGATGCATATTTGTAGCTACATCCATCACCAGTAGTTACACAGTTGTAATGTGTTACTACACATTAATAAGCACTTAATATAACACAGGACTACATTTATCAAAGCAACATAAAACCATGTTGGTATTAATATTCACTTCAATACTGTCTAATACCTTTAATCAGAAAATATCTATTTTAATAGAAATTAAATTAATAGCTGACGTACGTACTCAAACATTTAATGGTGATTTGTTTTTGTTGTTTAAAAGCACAAATAAATAAACAACTGCAGTAAACAAGGTGATGGTGTCTGTTCTTTAGTCAATATTTGATATTTTTCTGATGTTTTAAGTTCAGCTTCAAGTCAGAGTGTACTTTATGCTTCAAAGGCATATTACAGGTATACTGTGGTCTGGTACAGTGCATCATTTTTGAAAAGATCACTCATCTGTCCTATCACACTTGTGTATAAGAAGTTATTTTTTTTTCTTTTGTCAGACACTTTTTCGAACACGACAGATCTGAAGGTCTTGATAAAAAAAAACTTCCATAATGTATAAAATCTTCGACCTTCAATCAACGACAGACCAAATGAGTTTCATACGTTCACTGACAGGCTGAATCTAAGGATATATGATAAAAAAAACAATAAAGAGCAGGCTTGTGCTGTGTGGTGAGGAATATATCTGGGAATCCATCAGATAAGGGAGGATAATTAAAATGTCAGCTCGCTCAGAAGAGAGCGAGAGAGGGAGAGAGAGCGTGAGAGCCATCACAGCTTTACATAACTCATTACTTCTGTAGTTTTGTAAAATGCTGATGAAGAAACTTGTGTGCAGAGCTTCCAGTGTGACACTTTTACAGTTGCAGCGAGCAGAAGAGAAAAAAAAAAAACAAAATGTGATGTTAGTCGCTTGACGGACTCATCCCAAATACTAAATACAGCACTTGTTCCCGAATACTAAATACACAAAGCAACAAGCAAAACCTTATAACCCCACAACTGTGAATGGACCAATAGAAATGGTCCAGAAGGACTTCACTTAAAATCTTTGGACATTAAAAGCTATAGTTGGATCCGTATGTTTGAGACCACATTGACAAGCTAGAATTTTTTTCCATAGCAGCTCTTAAAGCAAAAGAGGAATATACCAGGAAAATCTGAAATTCAAGTGAGATTTAAAAGGTTTGTTTTCTTAATATAAAAGTTTTTTTGTCAGTTAAATTCACTAACGTTGGGATAAATATAAATAAATAAATAAAACGGGGATTGTTGCCATTTGTGCCATTTATAGGACCCATACAGTGGAAAATGGAATTTTCCCCCTATCTTTGAGATTACACATATAGTGTATTAAAACTGCTGCCGTTTCATTCAGTCTCCAGTCCATACGGTCCATATGTAAAAATCTAAGCTGCCTGTTTTGAATGGACTGTTACTGTGATGTCACAAAAGGCAACACATTTGCATGTATCTGCCTCTTCAGCCTATAGCATTTTAGCCACGCCCTTTCACAATGAAGTTGTAGGGGATGTTGCATTTTGAAGGCAAAATAGAGTGAAGCCACAGATCTCACAGATTGTTTTGAGCAACAAAATGTGCTTATATAATTATAGGGGGTAAAGTGAAAACAGGTACGCTGAAATGAATTATGGCTGATTTTGGTGCGTAAACCCACACAAATGTGGACTTCATGGAAAGAAACATATTGTAGAATATGGGTCTTTTAATCATGCCCAGGGCTCTCCTTGAGGAAGGCTAGTATTTACAGTTATTATCTAGTACCACATTTTTTTAGCCAACCCATCGTTAAATTAAATTTGATGGAACTGAACAGATCCATGCAAAATCCATGCACTTCAGCCAAAGTTGTATTCTACTAACCTACATATCAATAACTACTGAAAGCAAATAAATCTTTACATTTTATTGCATTTTTGCTTTTTTGGTGTGTTTCTCCAATAGTTTATTTTTTCTTTCCTGGCAAAAATTGAGACTTTTGCACAGTACTGCAGTGTAAATGTATATACATACAGTCTATGCATGTACATATGTAATGTCCCTGAATCGCTTGTGTCTTGCTTTTCTTTCCACAAATCCTTGGCCAGGACGTGTTCAACCTGTGTATTGTTTAGATGCATGCCCTTGGCTTCATTTTACTCAACAAATATATGCATTAAATGTATTTCACAAGAGCCACTTCTGACATGGGGGTGTTTTTGCATCAGTCTGCCCTAATTCATGACCATTTTCCAACCTCTTTTCATTGCTTAGAATTCAACAGGCAGTTTTTGTTACTGTACCTTTAAAACTGATATATGTAAATGAACTTGGTGCTGGTTGGCTGCTCTGTTGTACCTGATTCACAAAGAAGTCCTGTGTGAATAGGCAGTGTTGAACTGCTGTATATGGAATATGGAATAGAATGTATGTAAATATGTTGGTGTTTTTTGTGACATCACAAAAACAGTGAATTAAAAATGAGATATTTTTACAGCTGAGATTCCACAGATTATATGAACCGGGGGATAAACAGTATTTTTTCACAACTGTGCAAATGACACCACATTCTTTCACATTTAGAAAAACAAGGAAATTGGGCCCTTTAAAAGTGTGTTTGTTCTACTCTTCTTTGTTTTTCAATACACGCTTTTGAGCAGCATGCAGTTTTATTCTCTTGCTGAATGCTGGGTGCAAATCGTGACTGGTGCTAATTGTTGACCCATGTCGCACGCAACAGTGACATGAAGGAGCTTGTGGATTTTACGTGATGAAATAGAGTTTTTTTTACTGTGAAATACACAGAAGCTCAAGGTAAGAGCAGTTTGTATGTTTCACATACATTATCATCTACAGCATACTGGCCTATTGTCTCGATCCGCCTACGCCTGTAGGCCATGTTTATCCACGCCAGGTGACCCCTTTTCAGAAACATCTTTTCCTGCACCACTCAACAGCTGGGCTTCCACCGGAGCTTCGGCTTCTGATCAGCTCCTGGAAACCATCTGGAGTTTAGCGACATGTTTCCCATTTCTTCCAGTGTGAAAGAAGCACCCTTTCGCCCGCCGCCCCTACTCCTTTTGTTTTGTTTGACACATGCAGTCTCCATCCAATTAGCATTTTTCAGACATTAAGAAGGAGCCCTGAAATGTTTGCCTGTTTCATTACTACCGACTGCACCTCTTTGATTGGTTGCACAGGGAAATGTGCTGGAAAAACAACATTCTCGGCAGAAGTTGGAAAAAGCGCCAGTTGCATGCCGAACACAAAGTTTGCATTCGCGTTTAACTACGGGTGACGGCCGGAATGGTTTGGCTTTTTGCAGCGAGAGCATGAACTGAAATTGTGTGTATGTATGCGTGTGTGTGTGTGTGTGTGTATGTGTGTGTGTGTGTGCATGTTACACAGGCAAAACATGCCCAGCATCTTAAATCCAAGCATATCTATGAACTGGTGTTTTTTTGTAATATAGTGCAACGTTTGGCTGCAGTGCAGATTTCTCCTCAATGCTTCCAGCAATTGCATGCCTTCATTAAATTGCACCAACAGCACATTTGATCTAAGCTAAAAACCTTAAAGAAAGTAGGTGCTGGATGATAACTGCAAATAATAGGCACATGAGGGTTGGAGACGGTTAAAAGAACACACGACAATAAGTCACTGCTTACGGTAGTAATGTTTTTAATGTAATGAATGTATGGATTAATAATTGTGTTTTTTATATGCAAATAAAGTCTTACTGTCTAGATCAAGAGCTTTTTATATATAATACTGCAGTCGCAACAAACACACACACACACGTA
>JBBPDA010127607.1:0-24269 GCA_037974385.1 Arnoldichthys spilopterus | reverse complement strand
AAATGAAGTTGACCAGACAAAACATGAAATATTTTGTGTTCATATTGTCTGCAATGAAATACAAGTCAAAGTAAATTAAGAAATCATCTATTTCTTAATCTTCCTCCTGTGATGTAGCACAGGTTCATCAGGTGTAATCACTTACAGATTTAAAAGCATTGAGTTTTGACCATGTGTTGCACTGTGACAGAGAAAGAGAACAGGAAACAGAATTTTGATGGTATAATGGTGGATGGTTCGATGTACACAGACAGAACACATGAGAAGCTTTATTTTCAAGGAGACATGAGTGAGAGGCCAGGAGCAGACATTATGTACAATGCTTCACTGCCAATAAACCTCACCTCAGTGTGCTGTCTTCATTAGACATGGCATGGCTCACTTCACAATGCAAAAACCCATTCAGATAGTGCTCACAATACAATAAACTATGAAGTTAAATGTGCAGATCAACTCACTGCTGACTCTTTGTAAACACTGACTTCTATATACTGTATTTTAGTGTAAACTGGCAAGCCATGCAATTTGGCCTTTTATTATATATCTGCCACAATTCTATTCAATAATTAAAATAATTCTATTTTACTTGTATTATATTTCAATATGATTTATATATTTCATGTTTCATACAATATTATTTACACAAGGGTGTTGATAAGGCTCATAGGCAGGCACAAACAGAACAAAACAAAGCAAAAACACATCTTCCCAAAAAAACATGCCACCATGGTCATTGAGTGAGCAAGTGCTTGAACACTTAAAGACCAAACCCCACACTGCACAGTCCTGCTTATTGGTGGGGGACAAGTGCCTTTGAGGGGTCCTATCGATGTGTGTTGACAAACAAACAAACAGACAGACAGACAAATAAAAATTAGCAGTGTTGAAGAGAAAAAAGACTTCACCTTAACTTGGCCTTGGTTTTACACACTCACTGTTTTTAACTTCAGCTTCAAACCCCACTGACGAGAAGGGATATGGGCAGATTGGCAGATGAAAACTTACCATATAGTATCTGTTTTTCCACATCTGTCCTGCAGAAAAAAAGGTTTAAAGATTTTTTTCTTTGATGAAAGAGAGGCCTTTAGTTGGCTCTGCTAAAAAAAAAAACCTAAAAAACTTAAAGCATTTAAATAGCCAACAGCGTAGAGCACCTTACCTTTTTTTACCCTCCAGATAAGTGATCGTCCATTTATTTTCCATTTATCCATTATCAGCGTAGCTTATTGAATGCAATTGTAAGTGCAGACTAGAGAATGGTTGTATTATTGTATTATGAGCTATTATTCAAACATCACAATGTCTTTCGTTCTGGCAAGACACCGAAGCCAAAAAAGCGTGGAGCCATAACACTTATGTCTCTAAAACCAGACTTTTGATCTGCATGCAAGTTAATGGTCATAAAGCTGCTAAGCTCAGCAAGACACTGTCAAATTCCTATTGCAATACATTTTGTGCAGTGACACCAAATGTCTGGAATTATACAGATTATATCAGGCACTCTACAGATTAAGTTAGACATATATGCTCAATTGCCCCGCTGATCCTACCAGCAAGCATATTAAAAAAATCTCATGCGCCACAGGCCCTACATCAGCAGTCCTGTCATTTCTGCACATCTTCAATAAAACAGGCTAAATGTGTGAAGGATCAAGCTGTCTGTAATCAGGAAGTGATTGAAAGTTTTACGTGAAAAAATTCAACAGACGTTGGTGTCACGCATCTCATTCTACTTCCCTCTTAATTAGGAGAGGCATAAGGACTGAATGTAGGCAAAAAAATTCTTCTGCACAAGGATGCATCTGTCAGGAAAAAAAACCCAAATATATATAGGCACAGTGTGAAGCAGCGGGAAACAGGTCTGATATTTAATCATAATTCTTTGGTGCAACATGAAACTTAACACACTGGTTTATACATGATTTATAAAACTAGCATAATTTTTTCTAAACTCTGTTTTATGTCATCATATCTCACACACATACAGATTTCTGTCATATTTTGACATATATTGATTACACATATGTTTGTATAAAAAGAAACATCCAACAATTTGTAAACAGACACTCAACTGATGTTTCCACTGAAATCAAGGGTATTCATTGGGAGCCCCCACCGCACATACACACACTCACACTTGCTGCAGTTAAAGCCCCTATTCTTACTGGAATGACTTACACTTGATTCTGGATTTGACTGCATTCAGCCATAAGAGCAAAGCTGTTGGTCTTTGTTTACTCCAGCTCCTTCCAAAGCTGCTGGTTGGCGCGCTCTCATTCTAGAGAACACATTTCCACTGCTGACATTTGGCACTGGCATGGTTCCTATAGACTGCTCCAGAGTGTCTTATTCTATAGGAAATGCTTTTCAACTTGGGATAATACATGATGTGTGTGTGTGTATGTGTGTGTGTGTGTGTGAGAGAGAGCAATGTGTCCTTAGAGTAGCTAATTTCACTCATTATATGTGCTGTCTGGACTACTTGTAATAGGGTATTTAGCTGAGATATATGTCACATGATTAAAAATGGCCCATTTTCAGTGGTCAAATTACAGGTTATTTCACCAAGACAATGTCAGGCCTCATTCTGCACATGCATACAGTGTGGCTTTGTCGACAAAAAGTGCATGCACTTAACTCGCCTACCAGAAGTCCAGATCTATATCCTATTGAAAATGTATGGTGTATCTTGACGAGGAGAATCAGACAACGGTGACCTCAGACTGTTAAGCAGCTTGTAACAAGTCTTAATTCAAACAAGAATCAGAAACAGTTCCGCTTGCAAAACTGCAACATTTAATATCCTCAGTTCCCAAATGATTAAACAGTGTAATTAAAAGGAAAGGCGATGTAACAAAAATTAAAAAAAAACAAAACGAAATTTGTTTACTGAAGTGAAAACACTTAGAAATCTTATCTTTGTAATTTCTTCAGTTAAATAAAGGTTCAAGAGAGTTACAAAATCACAGATTTCTTGTTTTTTTTGCATTTTGAATTTAAAAATTGAAAGTGACTATTTGTTATTGTGAACACACTGAAGCACCACAACGAAATGTGACCTCTACATTTAACCCATCAGTAGCAGGATGGTACCTTACTCAAGGATACTTCAGTTTTGCCTGGGCCAGGGCTTGAACCAGCAACCCTTGCCAATGTTTATTTATTTTTTTGACAAAAATGTTTTTAGAAAATTTAATTTTGACTTTACAAAATGTCCTAACTTTTCCAGAAATAGGGTTTGTATAAAACATGTACTTAAAGCTTTTTGTGCTTTTTGGTGAAATTTGCAGTTGTGTGATTGTATACTAAAAAGCTTAACTGAAGAATCAACAGAATAAATGCTTCACTTGTAAGACATAGGGTAACATGTAAATTATGACTCAGTTTTACCTCCAGTGAGTACTGGCTCCTCAAGCACTACACTGTGGCATAATCTTACCAGAAAGCCCACCACACTATACTCCACAGTCTAACCGATTTCTTTGCAATCAGAGCTACTAAACAGAGGTTGGTGCATCTAAGACAAAGCTGACAGACAAAAGGAGAACCATTTTAAACAGCTGATATTAAACTGAAGCTTATTAATCCACACCCCAGATATTTCAGCATAAAATCAGGTGGTAATACATGCATACATGTCCAAATGTGGTATTGAGAAAAACATCTTAATCTCATCCTCATTTAATTCTCTGTCTTCTGAAGCAGACACTGCACAAAATTGCACAAGAACGTTCGTTTTCTGTTTCTTGCCTGGTGTCTGCTTCTCCGCTGAGACTTTGCCTTTCATTTCTTGCATTTCTGAGGAAAAGCGGTTGTAGGAGCAATGAAATTGGAAAGAAAATTAGCTGCATGCTGCACGGTAATGGGTTGTTAAAAAAAAAAAAAACATCTTTGAGCTCAGCTAGAAAGGGGTGATGTCGCTAATTAATCTGCCACAACAGATTAACGAAGGCCACAAGGTTGATTATAAAGTGTTTATACCTTGATAAATGCATACAAATCATCTTCCCAGATCCCCTGCTGTTTCTCACTTTCCTGATGAGACACATGCTAAATACATTCACCAGTGTTTCTGGAGGGAAAAGATCCATTTCTGCCCACAGTGACCTGTGAGAAGGTCAGAAGATAGAGGGCTGCTATTGCTTTCTCTTACCTGACCAGAATTTGGTGGAGTTCGTTTTCTGCCTGTGAAACCTTATTTCAGATGCAGTTACAGCTGAACAATGGTGGGAAATCAAAGCTTCTTAATTTATTTAGGTCAATTTGGCATGCTTCCAGACTCAGCAGATGATTTCATTTGTATGGGCTGATTTCCTGATTTATTATTATTACAACCTGCCTGTTGTTGGCTGTGCATTTGAAATGAGCTTGTGCCCTTTTTGAAGTTTATAGGCTACACCAGGATAAACAGCTGAAGGTTGTGCTTCTCATGCTAACTGGCATAAGCACAGGCATCAAATTTCATAATATCTTGACTGAGAAGGCTACTATACAATATCCATTTTAACAGCTTCTGTAGCAGAAAGAAAGGTATCAAAACTGTTTGGACAGTATCAGTTTATGTAAGTGAGTAAGTATTTGTCATTGTGAACACATCACAGCACAGCACACAGTGCACTACAATGAAAGGTGACCTCTGCATTTAACCCATCCATGTAGGAACAGTGAGCAGCTAACATGGGCAGTGCCTGGGGAGCAGTGCTTGGTAACAGTTCCTTGCTCGCAGGTAACTCAGTGGTACTTGTAACGATCTGGGACTTGAACTTGATGACAAGTGTGATATTTACAGAACAAAATACTGATATTATGTTATTAATACACATATGATAATACTGTCATAATAATCCTGCACCACTAACTACAATAGGTGGAGGTATTGCTCCCTAAACACTGTTTAAAAGCTTCTTGGGCATCTTATTAATCCTCAGCAGGAGTTTTCTTTTTACTTTTGTTCCTGCTGCTTAGAGTTTTACAATAAAGTTAAAAAATTCTACTGGGTGACTCGGGAGCTGTGGAGCCATTGCTGTAGAGCACCAAATTCACAAACAACAGTTTCAGTCCAGTAAAGATATAGACAACGCATGTCTAACTCTAACCATGAAAGATTCCAAAGTGTTTATGACACTGATAACGTACAACAAGTATCAAGGATACTTGTTGTATGCCATCGACAGGCTACGATTGTAAGGTCAGTATCAAACGAACAGCACCAGGTGGGTGTTGCTGGGGAAGTACGCAGTTATAGGATCAGTATTGAACGCGCAGCGACAGGTTGTTGCTGTTTGGCAAGTGTTTAGCTAAGCGCTAGCAACCAAGGATACGGTATCAAACTATTCACGAACTGAGCTGAGCCTAGCTCCAGCGAAGGCAGTTGCCACCGAGCTCCCCTCGTAGCTTTCTCCTACCGAGCTCCGGAGTGCTGGTTTCTGTGTTGCTGGTTTATTGAAAATAAAGACTCTTTGTTAACCACACTGGTTTCCTGCCTTACCTCCATTCGTGACAATGGGTTACATTCTTGAGCTTATCAGGTCCGGCATGTTTGTGATTTACTTAGGGAGCGAGTGCTGAATGTAAAACAGTATAAATTAAAAAGGCTCTGAGTGTTAACATAATTGTGTATTACTGTAATGTTGAATCCTCATTTAATTGTTACCTCAAGAATTTGAGAGTTTAAATGTTCATTGTTTATCATTCCAAATCACACATGGGGAGGTGCTATGCTGAGGTATAAGGTTGTCTTTAGCATAAATATACCTGTAATATTGCAATAATACTGTTGTAAATTTCTTTAACCAAAATAATCACATACAGAAAATGTGTCATGTGAAAATGTGTGACAACCATTAGCAGAAACTCCAGGTTATATTAATTCTGTTCAAACTGCTGTGCTGGTAATAAAATTACCAAGGTCTTCTTAAGAATAGAGGCAGACAAAGAAGGAATTTACTTATATTCTTAATAGCTTAAATAGAGCATACATGTCTTGGCCTGCATCTGGTAAGTGCATTATTCCAGTGGGTCAGACTTTTTCTTTTCACAGCATTTACTGGTGTAGCACTTCATTTTTTCCTTGAAACTGCAGGGTACAGTAATAAAAATCTTGTTATTTAAAAGATGAACTGCTGAATCTGGCAGGTTTACTTTTGTACAACATAATGCCTGTAGTTAACGAGACTAAACTAAACCTCCACCAATAGAGATTAGAGGCTTGATTCACATTCACCCCCAGGATTTGAGACTTGACTTTGACTTGGATAAATTGACTTATGTAGCCCATGGATCACCTGCATGTGCTGCCCATAGCCAGAGTTACTACTGTACTATTCACACAGACTCCAACAGAATCTGCTTCTTCTATCTCATGCCTTGCCTCTGTCATCCTTAGCTTGCTTACTAGGGGCTCAGACCTGAATTCTGCAGAGCTTTCTTGTGCCAATGTCATTTGTAAAAGACACAAAGAAATTTGACTTGACTTTACTCATGACTATGCAACTCTGCACATTAAAACATGAAAAAGGACAGAAAATGTTTGATTTTGTACAGTGATGTTGACTGTTGGCTGCAAATACACGTTAATGACAATAATGACACATCACATTAACTTAAGGCTGCTAAGTAGATGATTAGGGTAAACAAAATAATGGCTTAAATGTTTTGATTTTAATAATTTATATAAAGTGTTTAATCCTGTTTGAATCAATCATTTACAGTCAATTGGTCCTGTGGTAAAACTGCATTATACAAGCTCCCCTTGGAAAACGAATTCTGTACAAATGTAACTTTAGACACAAGTCAGAAATGCTCTTAAAGATTGTTTTTCTAAGAGAGCAAAGGTTTTTGCCATGGATGTAGGATTCTATGGGGAAAATGCTTTAATTAGCTTGCAACATCTATATTTTGTGTGGGTTCTTTAAAAAAAAAAAAAAAATAAATAAATAATAATAATAATAATAATAATTGTGATTCTGACATTTTGGTGGTTTTTCTAAAGCGTTGCTTCAGATAACCTTTTCTGGCACAGTTATGTTTAAGAGTGAACTGTATGTGATTACTTAGTTTGAATGACAATTAGTTAGCCCAAATTGTCAAGCAAGATTAAATAAATCAATGAAACCAACTTTCTGTTTTCAATTGCATCCTGGGAGGAGAAGAATGCTGTGACCCCTAGGCCAACTTGTAGTTATGCAAACTGTTCAAGGGCAGAATACTGCATCCTGCCACACTCTCATCTGAGATAATTTGGTACACGCTTAGGATCAAGCCTGCAACCTTTGGCTTGCTACTCAATAGCCTTAACCACGGAGCCAGATACAGCCCTCCTGTGTGGTGCTGAACCCATCGTACATCAGCTTTGTCTTTTAACAGTGGATAAGTTTAATGGAGCAAATTAACATGGCTAACTAAGCAATCAATCCACTTTAATGATGGTGTCCCAGGACAGATTGAGGGTGATAGCGAAGAACTCTTTGAATCTCTTAACTGAAACTAGCCAAATTAGCTTAATGGAAGAGATCAAGATGAAATTGGTTTCAGTACAGGCCTATAACCTGCCTAAATAGAATTACACAATAAAATCACCATAAACCACCACAGTCCAGCATACAAAATGCACTTCTAAATGGCATTGACAAAGACTTCATTTGACACATCAATGCTATCGCTGTCCAAGAAAAAAGTATCTTCAAAATGGTAACTTTACAGGAGAAGGCAAAACGTTCCTTCTAATGTAAGTTAATGGAATAATGATATAGAGATTTAGAGAAGTGATTCTGGAACATTTCTATTGGTCTGTTTGCCATAAAAGTTTCACACAATCTAAAGGCCAGCTGCTGTGTTGATGCAGAAAAATAAAAATAAAAAACATATGAAAAGATATGTGGTTTTCTCTGGACGACAATGATATGTAGTGTAGTGTGCCTCTAAAAATAATGTCTTCAGTGTCTTCAAAATGTCTCTCCAATGTCTCCAGCTGACCATTTGTACTCAGATTTTGATACAGCATATGTCTCTTCCAACAGACCGACAACGCAAATCTCTGCTTGCAACATTATACTATACACAATACCATATACACATAGATTTGCTAAAAAAAGTGCAGCAGATCAACATTATTTTAAAAAGCCAGTTGTACAGCTGTAGATATCACTGGCAGCACAATCCAAAAAAGCTTCCCATAGATCAAAACAATCATTCAATGTCTCATCCAACTCATCATAAAAATGGGAGAGTTATCCAGTCTTTGGAGATATTAGGGTGTGCTAGCTTTAAAGTTTTTATTTTATAGTTCTCCTCCCCAGCATCCATGTCATATTTCCATATGACATTCTTATTAGGGCCTCATCAGGAGTAACATGCATCTTAGACAGGGCAGTGGTGGCCTAGTGGTTAGGACACTGCCTTTGGGACCTGAAGGTCGCAGGTTCGAGTCCTGGGCCCAGGCACTACTGAGGTACCCTTGAGCAAGGTACTGTCCCACTACATTGCTCCCCGGGCGCTGTTGGTAGCTGCCCGCTGCTGCATGTGTGATGGGTTAAATGCAGAGGTCAGATTTTGTTGTGGTGCTTGAGTGTGTTCACAATGACAAAGAGTCACTTTCACTCAGACCACCTTGGCTTGTGGTTTAAATGACCAGATCATTATATACATTGGCTGTCATTTACTTAGTGGTATGCATCTTACTCCAGCCATCCCAATAATCACACTCCGGTCACTTCAGCAAAGCTGGTAAACCTCAGCATTTTTCATGTACCATGTTTTTGCTGTCAGAACAAAACATCATTTGAAAACACCATCTGACCTTTACATTGTGTGAAATTTTTTTTGATGAATGAACCATGACAAATGGTCAATAATTACTTGAAAAAAACCATAATTTCACTTTAAATTCCATTTTAAGTCTAAAAAGTTTTTTGCTTCTCGTGTAAAGTTACCATTTTGGAGAAGTAAGTTTTTTGTCAGACAGTGAAAATATATAAAGGCTTCATCTGAGCTTTCAATCTTTTGTAGCTTAGAGCCACAAAACTGCTTAGTCTAGACTTGTGTTTAAGGGTCTCCTCAGAAGTGTGTTTGTTGCACATACCTGCATATAGGCACCACTGCACCAGTGTGTTTCCATAATCTAAGGGAAGGGAAATGACAAAAATGAATTTGAGTTTTGTCTGTAATGCCATGATAAACGTTTTTTTCCTTCTTTTTTGTTGGAGGCTACTGCTCCTTTATTAAAATATGTTCTCCATTTTCCATAATTAGAAAGCTGAAGCTTCCTCCATGCTGCACCTCAGGCTAATGAGGGAACATGCATTCCAGCAGAGAAAACACAGAGACAAAACCAATACACAAACAAGGATGCACAGGGAGAAGTAACCTTGAAGTGCTCCCTCTGCCAGCATTCACAGCTGTTAAGCAGGCTGGGAATTCGAAAGGCGGTCCTGTGAATTGTACATGTGAGTTCTCCTTCACAATTAGTAGACAGCGTTGTTCTCTATGCCTGCCCAGAACATAAAGCAGTTTGCTAAATACCTTCTTGCTTTACACAAATACAAACATACATCTCGTTCTTTACAGGAAGATTTCAAATCCTGGTCCTAGAGGACCACCTCAGGACCATGGGTGGGAAACACTACAATATATAACCTTAAACATGGTTCTAGCACCAAAAAGGGTTCCATATACAAGTGTTAGAACTTTTCATGGTATTTTAAAGAACCTTTTTTTTTGCTAAGTGTGTCCCATTTCAGGAGATAATATTTCAGTTTTCTAACAGCGATGAATTGCTGAATTGAATTATATTGTGTGTGGGTGTGTGTCTAGCAAAGCATGTTTTCAGCACCATTGCCTAGAATACAGGCAAAGCCAGCTTTGGAGGCAAAACCACAGCAGCGCCAGGGGAGATGAATGGGGCCAGTGGGGGACTGTTTGTGCCCCAGAAAGATTCTCTATCCTCTCCACTAAAGCTCCTGCAGAGACACACACACTGCACCCAGATCCCTATAGGCTCCCTGCAATCACTCACAATCCTGCCTGTGCTCTCTCCGAGCCTGGCTAGTCCCTCATTCCCTCCCCTTAGAGAGAAAAACAAGCTTCAGAAATGGCCATACTGGTGGATGGGGGCACCTCCATGGGGGCGTGAAGGATACATATACTTCCAGGAAACGCAGAAGTGCCACTGCACCTTTCCCCAGTTGGATAATAGTTAAAACTAGCTGCTTTATCCTTCCAGACTGTAGAAAGGCGCAGAATCTCCCTTGCGTCGCCTTGCATTTTATTGATTTTAGAGACCCACTCTCAAGAGAGCAATGATTCACATCTGCCTACAGGTACTTACGCCGACAGCAGGCTGCGCGCACCCTTTTCATGGCAGGAGAAAATGCACTGACTGGTAAATGTTTATGTATACTCTTTCCCTAGGATGGATCATCTCCTCAGCCTCTTCATCACGCCACAACCGTCACTCGTGTGACTAAAAGGTTTATCAATGTTATGTAAACTGACAGAGATCGATGATGCCCCTCAGAAATCCAGCAGAGGTGCTATAGCGTAATCCATCTAAATTATATCTTCCCCTCCGCGGGATCAAGGAGCATCCTAACTTCCTCTTTTTTCTGCTGTAAATCGAAGTGCACCAGCAGCCCTCACGTTTGAGGCTCCGCATTTACCAGCTCCACAAATAGGCTCAGAGCGCAGCTGCCTTATTAACGCTTGGCTGCAACATGTCTAGTGAAACCCATAACTTATTCCTTGACTCTCCCAAGTATCAAGGTCTACCAAGTACCTTTTAGTCAAAATGAAGGGCCAGTGTTGTGCTCCAAGTGGTAGAAAGAATTTAGGTAGATGGAGAAGGAGGTAGAAATCTGCATCTTATTCCCAAAACCACCTCCTTGTGGGAAAGTGGAAGTTGCAAAAAACTCAAGCGTGAGAGCCAGACTTGCAAGTCAGAGCTCTTGTGGTTTTTATCGCTCAGTGTGGCTTTGAGTAACATGTAAAATGACCCACAACAGACAGCTGTTTTTGCGTGACATGTAAGAGAAGATTTGAAAAAAAAAACAGTGCAACAAAAGTTTTTACTTTTTAATTTATTCATTTTAAATTATTCAATAATTTTTTTTCGCTTTTCACTGCTTTTCACTGAGAATTCTTTGAACAGCATGAGAGCTAGAGAAAAGACCCAAAATTGTAAGTCTTACACCAAAACTGTGAGAGCTGGCAACCTTGCATTAACCTCGTAGTTCCAGGGACAACCTAAAAACACAAATTTTGAACAACAAACATGTCTTGCCTGATCGACCACATTTAGGGTGAGGTGGTACACTGAGTGGATTAGAGTTTACCTTAAATGTTTACCCTAAATGTGCAGGTGCATTTGCTTGCATATAGCATGTATGTAGTGGAGGGGAATTCTCAGTCTAAGCCTTTAAAGAAGCTGTATCTATAATTAAATGTTACTACCAGTTTACCACTACTACAATTGACATTTTGATTTCCTAAGGCTGGGATGAATTTATTGAGGGAAAATGACACTTCTGGAACTTGTAGTTATGTCATTGCCTGTGAATTTTTTGTGGCAACCCAGGCATGGCAAAAAAAAATTGACATTATTGCAGAGGCATTTTTTCTCTTTGTTTTTTTTTTTTTTTTTTTTTTTTTTTTTTACAGTATTTTGATGTCATTGTTATGTAGCAACAGACTAGGACTCCACTGATATTCAGGGTTAAAACGTACACAAAACATATAAATAATTGCTTACCAACAAACAAGATTGAGTGATTTTTTCCCCAATCCTTTGACCCCCTTTGGCAAAAATGTCTCGGGATCGCCCAGATGCTAACAGTGAATTACAAAATGAGGACACGTACACAGAGGTCCTTTGTGGGTGGAGTGCCTGAAGCTGAGACTAGGGGCAGCCTAGATGGGCAAGGAGGGAGGGATGAGTGGATAGGCAAATTGGCAAAAGATCAATGGAAAGACAAAGGGAAGCGTGAAACAAAAAGGGCTTCTGCATTGCTTCTCATGTGCGTTAGCATGTTGGTCCTCATGCAATGAGAAATGAGATCTACTATCACTGTCCTTCACAGTGTAGTAAATATGTCCTCTATCTTTTGATTATTTTTCTTTCCCAGTTGTGTACCACCCCCGCAGGGCATGAAGACATTTCAAGAGGACGACAAAACTGCACAGCAGTGTGGGGAAAAAAAGAAAGAAATGGACAAATAAAATGACAGACCCATCCTGGGGCTTTTAATCATCAGGTTTGTTGTGGTGGATGGCCTTTGCTTTGACTTTATCTCTGCCCACCTACGCTCTAGCACAACAATTACTCTTAGCTTTATACTAGTGAGCCCTCCAGCCCACTCCATGCTCACAGTATTGCACAGCATCAGGGTGGTGAGTGAAATGTAACGGCAACTGTTAATGTAATCATTTTTGCTGTGGGTGCCAGTGATGGCTAATTGAGCTCAAATGAGAAGTATGCTCAAATGCAATAAATAAATGTAAAAAAATTAATAAACAATGCATTAAGTACAACAACAACAACAACAACAAAAGTGTGCTCCCATCAGAATTCTCCCTCTTAAACGCAATGCAGTGTAACACTGTCCATTAGTTTACCTTGAATGATGAAGACATCCTTTGACATTTGGAGACAGATGGTGTGGAACAGTTACATCTGCTTCTGGGGGAATTTTGTGAAAGTATATAACAGCAAAGAATCACCAGCAAAGCAAAAGAGATGAAGGCTGGATGAGCAGCCAGGCAGGGGGTGGCGATGGCGATGGTGCTGCGGGGGCTTCTAATGCATAAATATCTTACCGAGGCAAAAAAAAAGAAAAAGAAAAGAAACAGATGTGGATACTCCAATAAATAACGGCAGAAGAAATTATAGTCCAACAGTCAGTGCGGTGTTTGCAAGAGTGTGTGAGGCTCTAGATTCTGTTCAGCTTCATTCCAGGTCAGGGACAATAAACCTTGCAGTTAGCCAGTTATCATGAAGTGGTCATTTTTTACTGCACAACTAATGCAATACTGCTGCTGTCGTGCTTCGTGTTTACTGATAAATGCTCAAAACATATGAATCACATGCTCATGGTCTCCTAGGGTTCAAGGTCATGGCTTTCATCCTAGCAGAAAGAAGTGATGGGTGCTAGAATTGCTGCAGTATTGTTTTGCTTTTCAAAAACAGTAAAGATTGCTGTCACTGAGGAAAATGAGTGAAATTCCAAGATGAAAAAGTTTGTTTACTTAAAAGTTAAACCATATCTGTGCATAAGCTCACAGCCTGATGTATAAGCCTACACACAGTTAGAGGAGATAAACTGGAACAGCTGACAGTTTTGCTTTTATTGCATGAAAAAGAAAATCATGAAAAGATGCCCCCCGTATCTGGGGTAAGAAATCCCCCGAGTGAATCTTGCATCAATTTATCATGTAGGTTTTACAGAATGTATAATTTATATGTCAAATCTTCCATAGTCTTTGCTTTTTTCAAACAATATATTAATCAATGTACAAAAAAAATCTTTTTTTATGGAATTGAGGTCTACTTGGTTATAATAATCTCTGACAAAAGACAAATAACAGAGGAAGAGAAACAGAAATGACAGCTCTGTTCATTACATAAATATTGTGACATTACTTAAATGATAATATAAATATATATAATTTACAGTATGGCATTTATTATAATAATAATAATAATAATAATAATAATAATAATAATAATAGAATAGTGAGTGATTATTTGTCATTGTGAACACACCACAGCACACAGTGCACAAACATGAAATGTTACATCTGTATTTAACCCATTTGTGTAAAAGCAGTGGGCAGCTGATATGGGCAGCGCCTGGGGAGCAGTGCTTGAGGATGGTACCTTGCTCATGGGTACTTTAGTGGTACCTTTACTGGTCTGGGATTTAAACCAGCAAATATCAGGTCACAGGGGCAACTTCATAACCACCACTCCAAACAATCTGCCTTCAACACCCAACATGTGGCCCATTCTGACATAATTTGTGCTTATTTGACTTGACAGAACAGATTATTTGGGGATAACTGTCCATAATCTCCAGTAAGATGGGTAAGTGGGCAGTGGTGGCCTAGCGGTTAGGACATTGCCCTTGGTCCCACTACACAGCTTCTCTGGCACTGTTGATGGCTGCCCACTGCTCCATATGTGCACATGTGATGGGTTAAATGGAGAGGTCACATTACATTGTGGTGCCTTAGTGTGTTCACAATGACATTTAGTCACTTTCACTTAAAATGTCTAATTCTCACTAACAATAGTGATAGCTAGTGCATAATGCTAAAGTCAGTAAAACTCCAGTTTTATGTTTGTGGTCATTACATTACGACTACAGAAGAACATGTAAAGGCCAAACCATTGGAAAAGCTTGATTCCCCATATCTGCCTATATACTACAGAGACTACATTTGACTGGGGCATTTTTGGAAATTAGAAATTAAACCTGTTTTTTTCAAACAAATCTGAATTATGAAGTAAGAGTAGAAATGCAGAAACATGAATCTACCAAATTAAAATGAACATGAGTTTCCAGATGTCATTACGTCTCCTGTGAAGGCCTAGAAGGCCATGAGGGCTTCCCTCTGATACATACACACCTGAGCAACTTGACGATTTAACTCATAGTGTAGATGGTGGATGTGTCAAATAAGACGCTCTGACCGGAGTGGGATGCTGGTCATTTTCTCTGGAAAATCTTTCATTTTCTACTTGACACTAAATAAGAAAAACAACATTTTCCAAGTGAAAGTAAACATTTGGCTGGGCTGTCGCCTCCTGGTCGTCATACATCTTGACTGTAGTTGTAGAAGTGAGATTTGCACCTGGAGTCTGTAGCTACTGTCTGTCAACATGAAAACCAAAGAAATACCAGAGCCAGTAAATTAGATGATCATGAGGCTGCAAAAAAAACAGATTTAAAGATTTAGACATATATTCCAAACATGTAGGGACAAATTTACTCAAAGAGGTGCTAATTACTAACAGTATACTGACAGCAGGTGGGGGGTGGCCAATTTAGAAGGTCATCTACTAAGAACTTCCATGCAAATGGCACAGAGGCCACTTTATAATTAATGTGCAACCAGCACAATATATCACCCTGTTCTCACCCTCCGTTCACATGCATTAAAGTGTGTGCAGTCAGTATTTACTACCCGACTCTGTAAATCAGAGCAGGTGGTTCATTATAATGATCTCCTCCCAGTATTTTGTGCTTTGAGAAGGAAGCTCCTGTAAATGTATGTGCCGTGAGGTAAAAGTGTAAAAGAGCAGCGACAGCCTGTTCGGTCTTATTATAGGAGCTAAAGGGCTGTTGCCCCTGTTTACTCCTGTGATAGACATGTTTAACACCAACAATGTGTCTGTGATGGTGCAAAACACAATAATCTTTGGTGAGATGATTGGAGAGTGTTTTTCTTTTACAGTGTGTATGAAACACTAATTCAGTCATTAGTGTGTAGTGCTAACCCAAAGCATACCACGTCATATGTAAAACATAATTTCCTGGGCATCGTTGGCATGTACAGAAACATTTTAACTGTTCAGATCCAGCAAAAGCTTTGAAACATCTCTTCACTTTGCAGCAGGACAATAGCCCACATCACATCACCCTTAGCCCTGTAAAAAGGATAAAAAAACAAAGCGTACCACTAAAGCAAAGATGTTTTTTAGGGGCAAAAAATAGAACGTCCTTGACTAAAGTGGTGGGGATATGCTTAGGTCCACTTAAAGCTTGTTAATAAATACACCCTAAACACAAACAATATGGCTTGTTGCTACATTAATTTCCATATTCTAGCATGTCATGTGAAAAATATGAAAACTGTTCCATGAACAGTGCTGTAGCGTATGGACTGGAACCATGACCTTATGGAACATGAAACAAACTTAAATATAATAACATCAAACAGTCACCCATATCTGAGCATGGCTCATTATATCTGAAGCCATAGATATAAGAATAAATGGATGAAATAATGATAAGAAATTATTATTTTTATTATTATTATGATCACTATTTTAAAGTAGCACCCCACCCTCCACTGCACCCGCATCTCTTGCAAGAATGAAATCAAAGTGTGTCCCACCTGCAAATTTGTCTTGCTCATTCAGACTGCCAATCCTGCAGCTGAAACAGCTTGCCTGGCCAGGTCACTCCCCCAGTCTGAGATGCCACTAAGCACAAATTTTACACTTTTCTTTACTAAAGACAAGGCTTAAGGCAGAAAGCCCCTGAAAGCAGCAGAAAATGGCTGCATTAATGCCAGGCAAAGCATCGATAGGGTTTTCAGCATCTGGCAGTGCCTGTACATCGGGAACCTCAGGCATCTGCAAAGGATTTTAAGGTTTTTAAATAGTAAACACAACAATTATATTTTCTGATTTGTTTAGTTACTTTTGGTCTCTTTTGGAAGCTGTGAACAGGGCTGTGATTCCTGTTTCGGGTCAGCTAATGCAGACACAAATAGCCTCTAATTAAAGCTGACATTCTGCATGTAGTAGCATAGGGGTCAAAGCAGTGGTTAGAATTTGCAGGAATTGATGTGAACTATTTTAATTAGTGTTTATAGACCTGACACTGTTGAGGTCTCCTCAAATGGCCTCACCATTTGAGCTTCTTAAGTTTACAAGTTATTGCACTGTAGAGGGCATGCAAGTTAGGCATGTGCTGCTTATTTCATGATTGCAAACAAACAATCCAGCAGCACCATATAGCATGAGCTTTTTCTTACTAGCTGGACACATGGCCTCTCTCCATTAGTTACTTAGGGTTAGGGTTTCCATTAGTTGTAGTTCTGTTGTTTTGCTGTTATTTGAATATTGATTCTTTGTCAATTGAAGTGCAATTACACCATTAAAAAATCTGCAAAATTCAAAAGTTCAAAATGTAAAAGTGTAAACAAAGTAAATATGGTTTCCTGTGTAACTGATAGATGATTGTAGTGGTGCTAGGAACCAGGGGAGATATTTTTACAGCACAAGTATAGATGTAAATGTCTTACACTTTAAGGTAGAAAAGTAGCGTTTTGGAAAGTGAAACGTTTGATCAGAAACAAACAAACAAACAATAGTGTGTAATTTATACAGTGCTTTTCTCATACCCAACAATAAAAAAATGCTCAAATCAGCAGTACACAAAAAACACACACACACATGCACACACTATTGGTTGGTGAAAGAAAAGTTCTTTAGTCAGAGAAAAAATGTTTCTCTATCAGTTATGTGGTGGGCAGCAAACAAACTTCTCAACCACAGAGAGAGACTCTGGGTCCACAGTAAACCTAGACAAACAATGGTGAAAAAATCCCAGAACACACTTACAAACCATATCAACAGTACAAACAAGACCACTGTGAAGCTGTAGCCTTCTTCTACTCACACTGGTACATACGGACACTCACACACACCATTAAGGTTGTCCTTAATGAGGAGTAAAAGCTGCATTTAATCAAACCACTTTTACTCTTTGGATGTTTTCCGCCCAATTAAGTCATGTTGAATTTTACCCACAAATACCACCAACACAGGAGAGTGAAGGCTAACATGTGCCTCCTCCTACTCAGGTAATGTGGCACTGCATCTTTTTAAACTGCTGCCAACATGAAGCCACAGGAGAGCTCAACGTGCTTAGAGGAGGACGCTCACTGCTACTTACAGTCAGACATAATGATTCAGGTCCTCACTTATTAATCCTGTTTTTATTGTTCCTAGTTCCAGTTCCTAGAACAGTGTAGTTGGAAAACCGAACTACTATTAAATTCTCATATGTAAAAGTACAAAGGCAAAATACACTGTATATTCATAAATATATGAAATGACAAAAACAGTCTGGATGCTTATTTCCTCTCACTGATAATCAGAGAAGTTTACTGTGCTTTCCTCAGTGTACACACCAACCTTCATTCCCCCTCACCTTCATTCTTTGTCGACACTCTGCTGCCTGTGCTTGCCCAGCGGTGGGTCAGTGTATCCTGGGTACACTCAGCTCTCTGATCCATGCCTCAGTAATCCTCGGCTCTTCCTCTAAGACCCAGCTAGAAGTCTGCCACTTGGAGCAGGATTAGGAGCTGAGTAACAGGATTGCCCGAGAAACATTAGATTAATTGTGCGGCCTCTGAAAGTGGGACAGATGCATTTTTCATGTTCCACTGCCACTCCATGAAGAACATTTCACTTTTCCTCTGTCTGTCTAACTCCCTCTTTACGCTCCTTGCTTTCTGTGGCTGGAGGCTTTTTGAAGCGAGAGGGGCAGGGACAGATGAAATGGTTTGATAAAATGATGGGGCCCTCCTCAGAGCAGTAATCTCAGGCGGGCGGATAGCAATAAAGTGTGACACAACACCTGCTGAATGCTTTTGCCCAGCTTCCACTCTCCCCTCTCCACTCAGTATCATCTCAGTATCTTTTCTATAATCTATCTCTGTTGGGCTCCCTGTGTGTAAAATCTTTGGTCAGTCGGTCATTCTTACGTGACTGGAGTGTTTGTGAGTGCATTTTTATTCATATGTGCACACTCAATGGCCACTTCATTAGAAACACCTTGTATCTACAATGTCCATTTTATCAGCTCCACTTACCCTGCACTTTGGAGTTTACGGCAACAGACTGTAGTGCAAGTTCATCATTGGTCAGGACACCCTAAGCCTGCCACTGGGAAGCAATTATTTGGGTGGTGGGTCATTCTCAGTACAGCAGTGACACTGCCATCATCATTGTCCGAATAAAAACCCAAAATGGTATCTTCTTAGGAAAAAGTCCAAATGAATCTCACTTCCAATGTAAGGTAATGAAAGAACATTTAAGAACATGTGATTTTAGAGCATTTCTATTGCTCTATTCATCATGAACATTTCACACCATGTAAATGCTAAGCTGGCATGTTCATGCAGAAAAGTAAAAATTGAACAAACAAAAATGAAGATACATGTTTTTTTCTAGACAGTGACAATATGGTACTAAAATGTTAGCATGTGTATACTGCAGTGCTGCTAGAGTTTTGAAACACTGTGTCCACTTACTGCCCACACATTGACATTAGGCTTCATTCACCAACCAGATTTAAGAAGAAATTTCTTAAAAGCCACTTCTGCAATTTTTGTGAATATTCTGACATTCACCAATGTTATCTTATTTGGGATTTGTTCTTCAGTAGGAATGGATCCTGCTTACCCTCAGGAGCTCATTTGAGGACTGAGATGTTTGTGTACAATTACTGTACATTGCATTTTCTACAGTCATATAATAGGATTTAAATATAACAATGTGTGTACCATTTTTAATATTATTCAATAATTATTTCACTTCTTTTATAAAGCATTATGGACTTAAAATAATAAAAAAAATCTAACACTTTAACATTTAACATTTTCACTGGATGGCTCCAATAGTCCTGACAAGAGGTCATAGACATTTCACAGTTTGGGAAATATCCCACCCCTGTGAAACAGAGATTTTTATTAGTTCTTCCAGTGAGTTTGCCTCTCTGTCTATTTGTATCTAAAGGTCAGCTGAGAGTAGAAATTTTCTTCAATGTCAGCATCCCTAGTACTTTAAAAACGGATACATCGAATGTCCACCCAACTGTTTGGTTCTATGCCCCAATGTAATTGCTGGACTGAGAACAGTCTACCAAACAAAAATACCACAAATATTAGCAACTGGCATTTGCTAAGAATCACTGTGACTGGATCCATGTTCTGTTGTTAGATGATGCAGAAATATAGCTGGTGGTGGACCTGTGAAGATTGTGGACATTTTGAATGTAAAAACTCTTAAAATCTTTTACGAGCACATGGCCTCATTGCTAGGAGACATCATGGAAGGCAAACTAAACATTTGTCTAGAGCCCTGCCCATCTTCAGGGGGCACTATTTATTATTAATTGTATTTTTTATCCTTGGTGCTTAGGTTTCCATTAAACAGACAAGTATCAGAACCAGATATTTCTGTTGAAGGAAATGTTGTTCATGTTTAATTGGAGCCAATGGGTTGCAGTGATTATGCTAATGGTTACCCTGAAGGTTAGGCTAACTGTAATAAATAGATTATGGTAATTGTCAATCTATGGCACGTTAGCTCATATACGCTAACTCAAAGAGCTAATCAATGTTGTCTACATAAACATTATTTGGTTGCATATAAGTGGCAACACGGGTTTATTGATCTAAGTCTTAATAAAGACATTTGTTCATCTATTGCAATAGAACACAAATATAGAGCTGAGAATCTTAAGATATGTCCATGAAAACAGAAAAAAAGCCAAATCCATGAGAATCTACAATGTTTGGACTAGCCTACTACATCAGGTGATAAAACAATGGTGAATAATGAGCAGATGGAGCTGAAAATGACTGGCAAAGCAAACTTCTTAACCTTGAGCTTAGGAAACAAAATCAAACTGTGATGCTAACACAGATTTTTTTAGAGTGTCATTATCAACTTATCAAGATTTTAACTTAGGACTTAAGATCTCTAAAAGTTGAATAATCTGATTGGCTGGGTCACCATTGAAACCATTAATACTGAACATACACATACACACAACTGCACACTGAATTCTGTATTAATATCAGGAATTATTTTGCTTGTGGAATTGTTTGTTAATAAGTTGAAAATTGTGGTTTCATCATGTTTTAGGTTAAAGTTTCATTATACCAATAGGGCATAAAAGGCTGTGTTTCAATGATTTTTCTTCACTCTAACCTCCCTCTACAGCCCTTAATGCACAGCCTCTCCTGACTTAATGCTTTATTTTACCATGAGTGTCAATACTTCTGGAGGACAGTGTACATAAATATGTAGAAAGCTGCCTGTAATTTAGCTCTGCTGTATCTGAAGTTGGGAATAAACTGTAGGATATGATGGCACTGGTGATTCGTGCCAGCTGTGGGTATCTGAGCTCCCACCAGCAGCAGGTGTGAGATTATGCCTTGCACGTCCTCTGCACTGAACAGATGTGTGAAGCATTAGTGAATGCACACACACACCCACTTCCACCCCCCTTCCCCCACCCCCACTCACAGAAATTCCACTTTGCATCCTGTAGAGTCTCCCCTGACCCATGATCAGAATTCCTGTGGTTGATTCTTTCTAGAACACACATCATGCAGCCTTTGACCTGCTGCCTTTAGATGGATCTTCCATGAGGAACTCTGAATCTGCTTGTATTCCTGCCAGACTGACATGACTAACCTCTGGACTGCGGAGAGGGGTCGACATGGGTGGCAGCTGCTGCCTAATAACATGACCGTAATGCTGTCGGGACCTGTGTAAAGTAGGGGTGAGAAACGGAGGGTTGGAGTCCAGCACAGTTTGGTTTGCTTTAACACTCCAACTAAATCTGGCAATTAACTGATGAGCTGAATGTGTTTAAGCAGCAAAATCACCAAACTGTTATTCTGGCCCAGTGTAAAATGAGCAGAAAAGATAAATATGTGTGTTGTATGCTTATGGCATCTGTGAGTAAGGGAGAAACAGGGCTAAATGTACATACGAGCACACGCGCAGCACAAAACACACCTTTATATAACCACAGAGTCAATGCAAAAATGGCCCCCAAGATGCTAAAATTTTGGTCAGTTGAGAGGAATGTGTAATCAGCCGCACCTGTGATAACCACTTTTTGTGCAATTCTGCATCAGGGAGAGAAACAAATTTTACATTTCACTATACACGCAGGCTGTAAACTGCATGGTAGGACAGCATGAGTCCAATTTTCACTTGAAACTGCCACATTTTTTTCAGATTTCACAGTTTGACATTCAGGCTCCATTCAGCCCCAAGGAACAAACAAAACACCAACTTACCTTCACAAAACAAATAAAGAACAAACAAGAGATGTATAGCTTTCCAAAGCTCATTAACTAACAAAACACATAAACTAACAACTGAAAAAAGACAAAAAATACCTACTAATCAGGGAACAGTTTCCACAAGGGCTAGGCTACGTCACTGTTCAAGCAGGCAAGATCAAAGCCAAAAGGTCTAACAACTCAGGCAAGCATGAGAAATGAGCTATGAGGTGTCTGTTGATGAGAACGCTGGGCCTTGTCTATATAGACAGCTGGAATCTGATTTTTCAGTGTATCTGATTAGAGCTACATTTTTACATGGCTTCAAATCTAATTCTGAGCCTGATTTCTGGACATGCCCAGTCAGATTGGATGTCATTACTTTTTTTTATTTAGAGGCACAAATTATTTAGGTTTAGTCATTTAGAGTCAGAGTAAACAATGAGAAAGCAAGTAGTGCAGCACATATTACTGCAGACATTCCACCCTGCAAAACTCAGAGAATTAGCACTACCACCCTCACCACACCCATACTCTTCTACAAACCCAGCCCTCAACCCCAGAAACACCATCTCCCACAACTCCAGCTCCATCCACTACACATTTTTTTATTGCCCTGTCACTCGCTTGATCTACAAACAATCAATTTCAGAGATATCTTATATAAAAAAACAGCTAGTTTTCAGCTGTGACTGATGTATGTCAGACTTGCCTTTAGTTGGCCTTATTCTAGAAGTATGTTCCACAGCAGTGGCCAGCTGATCATGTACTCCAACATCTCTACAGCCTGTAAGAATAGCAGTTTCCTGTTCGGATTTTCTATTGTTTATATATTGTTGCTGTGCAAGAAAAAAACAAGTATCTTCAAAACTGTAACTTTGCAGGAGAAGGCAAAACTGTTCCTCACTTCTAATACAGAGCATTTTAGAACAACTGATTTTGGAGCATTTCTACTGGTCTGTTTATCATAAAAGTTACACACAATGTCAGTGACGTAAAAGTGACTATTTATCATTGTGAACACATTCAAGCACCACAACAAAATGTGACCTCTGCATTTAACCCATCACACGTGCACACATGGAGCAACTATCCACACCGCCCGGGGAGAAGTGTAGCAGGACGGTACCTTACTCAAGGGTCAATGTCCTAACCACTTTCATCCTGCCCACCCAGTTGCTGGGTTGATGTAGAAAAAGAATGCAAAAATCAAATATGAATTTTTTTTTTGAACAATGATAATTTACTAATTATTAAATGATTATACATTTATTGAGGAAATACAATCATTTTTGTGGGATTTCTTTAAATGTTGCACACTGGGTTGTTTGCTGAACATTTTCCCCATAAGACCTTGGTAAGTTCAGATCCTACTGAAATGTGCCAGAACCACTCCCCTTTTGGGAATCCAGCACCCCACTACATACAATACCAGAAGGAGAACTGACATCATCTTAAAGGGCCAATGTGTGAATTGGTAATCTGTCTCTGCTCATACCTTAGTGAACACTAGCATTAGCTGATGGAAATATTGACTTTCCCAGATGCCTTATTCATCTAATGAGCTTTTGCCTTGGACACAAGGCTTTGAGTCCTGCTATGTGCCTCCTCTGAAGGGTATACACATTTACTAATGACTATGATTGGGTTATAAATGTGAGGCATTTAATTAATGAAGTCAGAATCATGAAGAGAAATAATGAGAGGAGGGGAAAGGGGGAGATCTAAGCATAAATTAAATCAAGGGAAACAAACCGCTGTGCCTTACAATCCACAGTACACATGATGTAGACTTTCTTTTGGAGAGAGCTACAGGACCACAGACAAATATGTGTAATATTTTTATGGTATTTTCACATAACTCAGCATTAGGCAGCATCACTTTGTCTTGTTTTAAAAATTAAATTCAAATCGACTGCCAATTTGGGTTTGTAATTAAAAATACAGAGTGTGATTAATTATTTAGTCGGTTGACCTTAGATGTCTCCATCTGTAACTCAGTATTCAGTTAATAATTACAGTCATGTTCAAAAGTTTGAACACCCTCTCTCAAAAGACATTTCTCAATGAGAATGAATTCACATCCTTGTGAGGTCTGTCTGGTTCTGTTTCCCTGGGTCACCACAGACAGGGTGTTTGTTTTAATGTGCCTTAGTGTTCATTCTGTGTTTGCCACGCCCTAGCCCCGCTTCACACCTGTTCATCGTTTCTCGTCCTCACCCGTGTTCCTTGTTTCATGTTCTTATTTAGTCTTGTGTGTTTGTCTCAGTATTGTCGGTTCGCTGTAGGCTTTCCCATGCTGTGTCACGCGTGTTTATTTTCATGTACGTTCATTGTCGTGAGTACCCTGTTTTGGATCGCAATAAAACTAGAAAAAGGACTGTAAGGGTTGGTGCCCGGACGGGCCGGCAGGGGGCGGTTGAGTGCCCTGCCTTCGCAGCCGCGCCCTGTTGGGT
>JBBPDA010127499.1:8708-24312 GCA_037974385.1 Arnoldichthys spilopterus | reverse complement strand
CATTCCAAAAAAAGTTGGGACAGTAAAGCATTTACCACTTTGTAATGTTGCCATTCCTTTTCACAACACCTAAAAGACGTTTAGGGACTGAAGACGTATTTCAGGTGTAATTTTGTCCCATTATTTTTGTCCCATTCATTCAATTTTGTTTAGACTCTGGCTTTGGAACTTGTTGCTGGTAACAGTCTGGATGATCCTTTTCTTCTTTGGTCTGGAGCACACGGCATCCATTTCCCCCCAAAAATACCTGAAATTCTGTTTCATCTGACCACAGTACACGTTTCCACTGTGTGGTGGTCCATCCCAGATGCCTCTGAGCCCAGAAAAGTCGACAGCACTTCTGGACACTGTTAATGCTTCCTTTTGGCACATTACAGTTTTAACTGGCATTTGTGGATGTAACTATGTACTGTGGTACTTGACAAAGGTTTGCTAAAGTCATCCTGAGCCCATGTGGTGATATCGCTTATGAATGACAATTCTTGATGCAGTGCCGCCTGAGGTATCGGAGATCACAGTTGTTCAGCTTAGGCTTGCGCCCTTGTCCTTTACGCACTGAAATTCCTCCAGATTCCTTGAATCTTTTAATTATGTTATGCACTGCCCATCTCATCTGAGAGATGAACTGTCTTTATTTTTTCTGGGAGTTTACTAATATGGCATAGAGTGCACTCGCCACAGCATTTTACATTTACATTTACTCATTTGGCTGACGCTTTTATCCAAAAGCAACTTCCAAGAAGTGGGACCATCCTCAAAGGTACCTCAGTAGTGCCCAAGCTGGGACTTGAACCTGCGACCTTCAGGTCCCTAGCGCAATGTCCTAACTACTAGGCCACCACTGCCCATTTTGCCTCCCAGACTGTGACAAAGTGACAAAAAAAAATTATTTACAATAGTTATTTTTCTTTTTAACTTAATATGCGTAAAGAGTCCTAAAAAAGTGGCACAATTGATCATCTTCAACCAAGATAAAGGATAAAATGTGTTTCTACCTTTAGGGTGAGGTGCAACCAAAAATCATCTGATGAAGGTCTTGAATGCTGGCCAAAATGCCATATTTTAAGCTTAGAACCCCATAACTTACTGTTTTCAGGTATTTTATTTTTATTCCCTGAGGTCCACTTATAACATGTGTGTGGTTTAAGTAACCAAGGCAGTCATCTTTCTTTTCCGCATGACCATGTTGCAGCCATTTGGGGCATTCTTTAGAATTAAAAAAGCTTTTCCATTACTGTGCCTTTAAAACTGATATTTGTAAATGACTCTGTTCTAATTGGCTGTCTTGTATGTTCCTCATTCGCAACGCAGCTATAGATATATGGTTTTTGTAACATTCCAATAGTGAATCTGAACAGTGACAAGTGAGGAAATTCAGTTTTCTATAATATGGGCTGTTTAATAAAGTTAGATTTTTGCTGCTGAGACACCTTTTTCTTGACAAAACTGGAACATGGACATTTATAGCCTTTGTTTATTATGTTTGAAATTATAAACATATGCTGTTTTTTTTACCCTGTCGTGTCCAGCAGCTTGGCAGGCAGAATGTGCAGCTGGATGCCATGATGTGCCCAACAACTTTGTTCTGCCAGGAGGGGTTACAAGACTAATGTCAGCCCCTCTTGTAACTGGAAGTTTATTTATTTATTCATTTATTTATTTGTTTTTGTACAATTAAAGCCAGTTCAGACAGGGGGGAAGAAGACAAAGGGAGAAAGAGATAAAAGAAAAACAAGAGAAAAAAAAGAAAGGAGAGAGAGAGATAAACATATACTGTGTGTCCGATTTAGCCTCTTCTGTTAATGTGATTTCTGAATGTCTCCTTGTGTTCCATTTATTCAGGAGATCAATGAGTGTTCCACTGGGGTGAGTTCAGGGCATTCTTTTAAGAATTGATTTAGGCTTGCTGGATAATATTCTAGTGGTATGAATGCAAATGCCCATCTGTTTGCTGGCAATACCTCATGTCTCTTGTATAGTTCCAGTAAAAGTAGGTCTTTGCTCATAAACAAGGCAATATTAGCCAAAAGCTTCACAGCACAGTGATCAGCACCTTTGCATCAATAAAGGTGTACCACAGGGGTCCAGTTCCAGACCACTGTTATTTACCTTATATGTAAAAAACACTGGTTATGTAGGAAAAGTCTGCAAAACTGTATTTCTATAGTGTTTTAAATGATCTGTTCCCACATATCCTCAGGGTAACATTTCATTCTGAACCTTAAAAAAAGCATTTAATATCATTAGATGCTCATTACTGAAATTTAAATTAGTTCTCATATGATGTTCTCCAGGTTTGTAAGTTGAATACAGACAGGATGTGTTGCAGCTTCCTTCTTTTAACACTTCTAGGAATTTGGCTTTCTTTGTAAACATTGTAATAAAAATTGTGCTTCGCTTAAATTAACATGAATTTGGCACTCTTCATGTTTTATGCATTAGGGTTTGTATATCACAGTGCAATTGTGATGATAGGTTTCTTATGCATCATTGTGTACTTCATAAGAATTTACAAGTGGGTATCTTTATTAAACAGAGGGCAGAAACACTGGTTTTCTTTTTATATACAGAGTCTTGGCCAGCTACCAGCTTATTAATTTAATTTCTGGCAAGGCTGGACGACACACACAACCTTTGTTCTCTGTTCATAGAAGTCTTTTGTGTCTCCTACCTCAAGAACGAACCTAGGGAAATATTTAGCTTTTAATACAACTATTCACAGAGCTATTTAAACATAGAACTGCAATTAAAAACCTGCATTTAATGATGCTATGATTGTATTAAACTGAAAATGAGGCTCCTGGTCTCAGCTGTGACTGAAATGAAATCATCCTATGTGTATTTTTCTAAGGTCACACAGATTAATCTCAAAACTGATGCACATTTAGTTTGGATCTAGCACCATTAAAATATCTTATGCTTCTTGTAGGTTTACAGTTACAGATTGTATCCCATCTGCTGCTGCAAAATTGATCAGCCTCTTTCTGTCAGCGGAATTAGACAACCATAAGACCACTGCTGACCAGATATTATTTGGGTGGTAAATCATCCTCTCTGACACTAACAGTGGAATGGTATGCACTGTGGCCCTGACACGGGTGTATCAGTTACAGTGTTGTTGCTGTGTCTGTCATAACTTAGGTTTTGTAGGAAGTAAGCACAAGTATTAAGGTTTTGCTTGAAGATTTATTAAATAAACAAAATAATACTAAGACTGAACATAAACTATGACTAATACAAAACAAAGACTAAGAAAACCAACAGGAATGAAACTAAACATAATGTATAAAAAGGGCTACACAACAGTATGAATAAAACAGAGGGAAATTAAACAGAACCGACAAGGCTAATCCAAACACAGGAGACTATATAGGGGACACCAACAATGAACACCTAAAAACGGAGGAGACAGGAAACAAGGAACAGGTGACAAGGGCGGAGACATAGGCGGGGTTGGACATAAACAAAACAGGAGACCTGAGCACATGGAAAACAAAACAAAACAGACTCAGACAAGACCAAGACCTCACAGTGTCACTGAATACACTGATATGTTTTTTTTTTGATAAAGTGAGGGCCTTTAACAGTGAGGTTTTGCAACAAGCATCAACATGCCACATTGTCTTTAGCACTTGTTTTAAATGTTTTAGGTCATATTAATTCATAAATAGAGAAAATTCCAAAGGGTTCACGAATGTTCAAGCACCACTGTATATTACAGTACAGGTGATTTCATTTTAATTCATTTATATGAACATTTCATGTAAGGTCAGTTTGGCTGACTGTTCAATGTAAAATTTTCATTACATCATAAAAAACAACAGATTTGTTACTTTATGTTTAATTATTATTTCACATGTTAAAGTACTTTTCTTACAAAAAAGTGTTATTTGCATAGGCTGTGTTGTCTAGGACAAGTAGTAGAGTTCATGGATTAATTCATGAATGAACGAGAGTGAAAAATTACATTTGTTGCCTATGCTTGATGTCAAACTGCAGTACAGGCAAAGAGGGATCAGCATGGCGGAAAATCTGAAATGTCTGTAATCTGGTAAGGAATCTACATTGTGAGGTGTAGAAAAATAACAGCCATTTTAAAATACCTTATGAAACTGTAGGTTGTGTTTTATTAGAACAAAGATTCCACTTTAATTTATAATTTAAGAAATGCAGACCCAAAATAAAATTTAAAAAAAAACTCACTCCTTATACCTCATCCTATGCCTGCCTTACCTCAAAAGATTTAGGTCGACCCATAAATGATGTGCTCTCACATTTTCACTTTGTGCACAAGCAGGTCCAGTTCCTTGGCCCAAAGCTGATGTGGTTTGACCAGTAAGAACACCACTATAATAGCAAGGTGTCACAGCTCATGCACCCCTACCTTTTATAGATGATGTGATGGGTTGTTCTGATCAAAACACACCTCTGCATAAGTAAGAGGTAGAATTAACTTTTTGCACCTTGCACTGGTGAGACTCTTTGCATTAGAAAAGTAAAAAGAGCTGTAAATGTGTTTCTGACAGTGGCATGCACATTATTGTTCAGGGCTTTGAACAGGAACTGGTAAAGCATGATCTGTCTTTTCCATGTGGTCGACTGGAATCTTCTTGTAATGATAAAGGCAAGGTGAGCAGATGCCTGAGTGAATCTGTTTTATCTGAGTGCATGAGATGAGTGGCAGACCCCAGCAAGCTTGGGGCATCGAAGATGACACGAACAAGCAAAGCAGAAAACAAACCACAAAAACCCAAATACTGCTGCACAAACACTACTGCATAGCAAGAAACAAGGACAAACAAAGGGGTTTATATACACTGAACGCAGACAGGAAACACCTGGGGGCAAAGACATGACAAGATGGAAGTTTACAAACTAAACACAGTTGACGAGGATAATCGAGGGGCAGGACTTAGCAACACAACACAACACAAATACAAAATGACGTGGCTACAAAACATAAGGGGATGGAACAAAGATTGAGATATCATAATACTCCTGAGCTTTCCATACACTCTCATGTAATTCTGACCGTTTGGAACACTGTATTTGGACTTGTTTCAATCATTACAACTTCCAGTGTTCCAATGTTTATTAGCTATATGTTGAAACAATTTGCAAACAGCAAAATTCCATATATTATTGGGTACAACTAACTACCGCAGTTGTGGCCTAGTGGTTAAGGTCTTGCCCATATGATCTGAGGGTCGTAGTTTCAAGTCCTAGCCCAGGTACCACTGAGGTACCCTTGAGCAAGGTACCATTCTGCTACACTGCTCCCCAGGTGCTGTTGATAGCTGCCTGCTTCTGCATTTGTTGATGGGTTGAATGCAGAGGACTCATTTTGTTGTGGTGCACTTTGTATAGGGTCACAAGCGCTTGGTCTTATCATTTTCTATACCAATTATTTTAACATATTAGTCCTACATACAGGCTGCATTAAAATATTTAAAAGTTCTCATTTTGTACCAAATCCTCAAGGAACAATGTTGACTTTGAAATGTGTGACACTAAAATATTAGTTTTGTTGGTATACATCACATAACTGTACAATAACCAGTGCTTTAAGAAACACATTACTGTTATCCTTCCGTTAGTACTTATGAAGGTGATAAGTAATGTAAATAATTTTTTTTTAATTTTAATAAAAAGTCAAGTAAAATTTTAAAACTCCTGACAAATTTAAATGAACTAGTTACTCATTACTTGCATGACAATAATAATGGACAATCTTATCACACTTACGTGGTTATAGAATCTGACCACTAGGGAAAGTCTACATAAATGTAATTATTGGATTTACCATTAGGGGGAGTCATGCAGAGATGTAACCTGAAATTTTCCATAAGAAGAAGAGTAAGGAGGAATTTGAGAGGGAAGTTGTCAATAGATTGATCTATGCGTCCATGTTCCATCTCTATGATCCTTGTTGAGAAACCTGTTGGCAGTATTGAGAAAGTGTTAAGCTCAGTGTGAGTACTTACATGAATTGCTTTTCTGAGCAACATTTAGCCACATTGTAAAAATGTGTTTTGTTGGTCTGTGTATTTCATCTCTTAAGTGCCTTTGGTTTATTTATCCAGAAGGGTTTTTGGTTGTCCCTATTGTATTTGCCTGTTTCTGCTGGGATCTTTATGGCTGAAACAGACATGGACAACATATAAAGGCATGGCTTGTTTGGATTAACTGAGTCCTCATTGTCTATCACAGAAGTCTCCAAAATGATTATGGGGTGAGAGCTGTCCAGTTTTTCTTTTATAGTGATTTGAAGTCTATGAGAACATTTAAGACTGCGGGAAGAACTGTTTCTGCAGACACAAAGGACTTACTGAACTATGAATGCACTATGTATTATGAGTGAAATATATCAAATAAAGCACACACGTATGTGAAGGCCCTCAGATTCCTTCAGAGATCAAACTTTCCAACAATAAAACAGGCTACAATACAAGATTGGCCCACAAGCATAATATAGACAATCAACTACTGCATTAGGGTCAAATATAATAATTCTTACACATTAAACAAACACATCAATTTACATATGCACAGTTTTTTTCAATTTCATTTTAATTTTTCTATATAGTTACAAACAATTATTCAATTAAATTAAATAATGAGATAGGATTATCAGTATCACCCTGTTGCTCCAATAGGACCAAAGTGCAAAGTCAACCATCCTAAGCACCTTAATCTCTACATTTACACCTTCAGTGAATAACCATGTCTAAAATATAATGTCCCAACATGCAGGAGTCATGGTTGAAAATAGCTGCTAATGGTCTGATGAGGTAGAAATACTGTGATCTTCTTTGTTCTTTTTGTATAAACCTCATAACTATGTCAGTCTAAAATATGTACCAATTTAGCCACATTTATGGAACATTGGATGGGGGTGTCAAATTATTACATTTCTAAATGATCACTTCAGCCTTTATTATTAATCCTTAGTAGATTCAACCCACTGCAGACTTTATTAAATGTGCATTCTGCGTAGAATAAATGACTCTAATATATTTTAGGATTTTAGGCACCTCAAAGTAGTCGCTGTGGTTGAGCAAAGTGTAATTATCAGCTTCAGCAACACCTGTGGTTCCTCTGGAAAAGAGCTGCTTTTCTCTGACACCAAGAGAATAAAGTGCCAGGAGAGTGAAGTGATATTTAGAAACAAACACAGCATTGTGTTTTCATGTCTTCATAACGCCCACTGTGTGAGTTTATTTCTGGGAACTACAGAGCCATTAACTACTCACTGCTTCGAGGTGGGAAGAGGTTTCCTGGAAAAGTTTTGCTGTTATGCTGTTCTCCGATTTTGTATGGCTACAGCGAAATAATCTGAGCTGCTCAACACTGCATCACTTTAACACCCACATGTAAACAACTCTGAGTAAATGGACATTTACTGAAATTCCTGTTGTACAGTATATTACTGTCTGTGACCACAGAATACACAGAAACCAATACAGATCTGTTCATTGATTCAATGATGCCAAAAATGAAAACAGTGCCTTCCAGGACCTCTATCGCTAGGGGGCCTTACACAAGTGCTGCTTCTGGGGTAATTTTCCATTTTTCTTGACATACTGTTGTTTAATGACCTAGTGAATAAAGTCCATCACACAAGGCTTTTACTAGTTCCGTTCAGTGCTGTGGCCAAATTGAGTAAGTAATAGCAGGGTAGATAGACATACACACACACACATACAGCTGCATTTTGAACTCCACAGCATGCTATTTAGTTCTCAAAATCCAATGATAAATAGGAATTGGATAGTTTCACTTTTTATTGGAGTCTCCTGCACTACAGACAAAATGTGTCTGTAAAGTTGAGTGCAAAAGTTTACACACCCTTGGCGAAAAACACACATTTGGTTCATTCATTTTCTGAACCACTTATCCCAACCAAGGTTGCAGGGTTGTAGCACTCATAGGGCAAAAGTGAAGACACACACTGAACAATTGACAATATACGCTATGTGGTACACAATATACAGTCTACAATATATAATACACCATATATGTACAATGGACAATGGTGTTACCTAACCTACCTAGCCAACTTTATTTGCAAGTCTTTTATCTGCTTCTTTCAGCTTCAAAACAGCCCAGTAACAGAGATGTTCAATTGCAAGCTAGATAGGTAAAAGTGTTTCAGAATGAAGAGACAGACAGAGGGTTTCTTGTATATCTATATTAACATAGAGCCCTCAAGGGCTTTCCATGAAGCCCTGTGGCAAACTGAGAATCTTCAGTTTTGTAAATATAGGAACTGAATTTTGGCCTTGTCTCTGGATGAATGTGAAATGCAGTCCGCTCAGCATCTAGCAGGCTGACTGCATAATGTACACTGGAGAAGATTGTGCTGCAATAAGGTGCTGGCAAGCTAAAGTTTTTCACTGGCATTCAGCCGAGTCTGGTGTGTGGTTATACAAAACAGATAGAACTGAACGTGGTGTCCCAATAGGCAGCTTTATTATTAACAGTTTCACTGGCACAGCGTGTGTGTTTGCGTATGTGTGTGTGATGATAGGCTGATTTCCCCCTGGTCTGTTAAAAGCACAGCTAGCCATGGCTGAATCTTTTAAGGATTTATACCCCTGACTCCCCAGAACAAGATATGACAGCAAAATTTCATTTTCACTTCAAGGCTCAGCGAATGTGAGGAATATATGGACAAATATTTCATTATCCAGGACCCTGAAGAAATTAGCCCATGAATTTCAAATGGACATGCACAGCATTCAGCAGAAGAAACTCTTTTGTGGAGTTTGCAAGGCACTGAAAAAAAATCACTCTGGTGAATTCTGAAATAACAAGACAGTTCAAGTTCAATTCCAGTCAAAATTTCTGCATAATCAGATGTTTAAAATGTAAGCAAAAACATTCAGAGCAGTTTAATGTGAGATGCTCTATTTTAGAGAAAATTACCAAGTCAAAATTGTTCACAGTGGTGATGATGGGAAGCAGATGTCTAAAGAGCATAACGCCTCTAAAAGCTCCCTCACAAAAAGTCATTACATGAAATGGTAAAAATGATGTGCTTCCTGATGCCTGAGACAATTTACTTTAGTTTTACAATAATTTTGAGAACGTTCTGGCCTTAAAGGTATTGTTTTAGCATATTCCTGGTGGAGAGATAAATAAGGGGCTAGAGTGCCCAACTCCAGTCCTGAAGGGCCAGTGTCCAGCACAGATGGAGTCTCCTCCCCAAAAAGTCTCACTTAACCAGGCAATAACCAGGGTAGTTGAACCACATGTGTTGGAGGAAGGAAAATCACCAAAATGTGGTGGACATTGGCCCTTTAGGGCTAGAACTGGAACCCTATATAGGGCATGGTGAGGCCTGGTAGGACTGTAAAGAGCTGGCAAGTTTTTCTGCAATTTATCATTTCAGGTCAAACTACTCTGAATGAATTTACATGCCCATCATTAAATTGCAGATTTTTTCAGCTGTTGGTATTTCCCTTTAATTCTCATCAAATGAACTTTCTTCATGAACTAATTCCTTGTCTTATTTTGGCAACATAATTTGTATTAATTCTAATATAATTCCTCATGCGAACATCCATGCATATCTAGAATCTAGGCATTGTTCGCATTATTCATTTCCACATCAAATAAAAGTCATTTAATCAGGCTTTTAATCACACTTTTTCATCAGATTGAACAAAAATCAGATGCTGCTTTAATCTTATGATGGAATTACTTCAAGACTGTTTTCATCTGCATCCAGATAAAACCTTTGCCCATTTCTATAGTGCTTTTTTTTTAACTTGTTGAAGAATTCATTTTCCTTAGTCATTATAATTAAACTATATCTATGGGCTTGTAATGACCCTTTGGACACTGCATTTTAATGCTGTTATTATTCATAGTTGCTACAATTAATTAATCAAGGCTATGGCTAGATAATATTCCAAATGCTCTTCTGAAGCCAGGAGGGGGGAAGTTGTTGGCGCTGCAGAAATAAAATGTCCTGCAGACATGCTAGTATGTTGGAGAAGAATGCTCGAGTGGCGCCACACGCTCAAGCTATATTAGTGTTCTGCGTCTAATGAGGCAAAATAATGCTGATTTAACTAACATGCAAAATGAAGACGACGTTTGAGAAACCAACCAATAAAATGCTGACACAGGGCCTGTAACTGAGCAGTCTCACTGGAGGAAGTCTGCAATAATGTGTGTGCGTGTGTGTGGTTACTGCCATCTCTGCCTTTCCTAGTGTTTGTTTGAGAGAATCTAAACGTCCCTCGGGAGGCTTCTCCTGGGCAGGGAGGTGTTGGGATTAGCAGAGAGGGTTGCTGCTGCTGGTGTTCTGAATGAAACATCATAGTCATCGCCCTCCTGCTCACATTACCTTATGCACAAATCTGACAACCAATCCTTACAAGCCTCAACACTGATGGTTTTTAAATGTGCACATAAACCTCACCTAGGGGTGGGTAATATCGCAATATGCCGCCATTATTGGGATAAGTTATGTTATGAAACTCTCTTCTGAGTGTGTCTTGGGCACTGAATAGCCGTATGGATCTAGAGGGGAACCCTCAGGGTCTCCTAGGCCTTCAGAGAAGGCTTATTGATTTGTATGAAATAAAAACAAAAATGCACATATTGCTTAACTTCATTTTTCATGTATCCTCATGTCTTTAAACCGCTGCTCATATTTCATTGTTCAATTTTGTTTGGGAACAAAAGAGTCTTAAGTTATACCTTATTGATCATTGGAATCCATTTTCTGCATTTTATCCATCCAAAGCAGTGAGCAAACACACCCCGAGCAGTGGGCAGCAATGGTCACCGTGCCCAAGAAGCAGTTGGGGGTTAGGTGTCTTACTGAAGGGCACTTCAGCCATGGGTGTCCCTACTGGTTCTGGGAATTAAACCAGCAACCCTTTGGTCACAAACACATGTCTTGAAAGGACCAGTGGAAAGTTGCCTAGTTAGAACGCTCACAGGGCCACCACTGTGTAGGTGCTATATGGGTGGTGGGTCATTCTCAGCACAGTGAAACTGACATGGTTGTCGCAGGATACATTTGTGTTGCACTGGGGAAACAGGTTATAAATAATAAACACTGTGTCCACATGCTGTCCACTCTATTAGACATGCTTACCTCACTTGTGCACCTTGGAGATGTAAAATTGTTGGTGAAAGTTGATATGATGAAGCATGTTATGATGTTAGTGTTAGTCATTCTCTAATCCGTCGTCAGCAGTCAGTTTCTGGACACTGTTGATTGGACATTTTTTTTGTTGGATTATTTTTAGCTGAGGAGTAGCACTGAATGTTTAAAAACTCTTACACAGATAAGCACAGATATGGCCTCTATGTCAGTATTCATGTGGTCCTAAAAATAATACCGCCACTCAAATAATTTCTGCCCATTGGTGGTCCTGTGGGGGTCCTGACCGTTGATGGATGGATTAAGAGGGCTAACAAATGATGCAGAGGAACAGATGGACTGCAGTCTGTTGTAAACTACAAAGTTCACCTCTATGGTCAGTGGAGCTGAGAGAATGGACAGAGAGTGTACATATAATGTAGCTGGACCTAATGAAGTGGATTGTCTGTACATGCTAATGTCTGTTACAAGATTCAGATAAAATTATGAAATGTATATTTAAAGCTTCAAATATCTGTTTTTAATCCAGGACGGGCAAAAAAATGTGATGTGTGAATCACGGTTAGCTTACTACCGGAATCCCACAAACCATCCAAATACACAATAAATAGTCTTAGCAAAAAATGCCAGAAAAGCTCCCAATTGCAGCAACATCACATTTAATCCATTAAGGCAAAACAAAATGAAAGCTGGAGACATTCAGCCTAGAAAATGTCAAACTGACACACTGACTCTGGAGAGATAGTGAGTACAGGATTCATGCCCATATGATAATATGGAAAGCTGGAATTTCCTGTATTAATATTCATTTATGGGTAACATTTGTAGATTTGCTGTATATCAGTATATTTTATCTCCATGGGTGGAGGAAATGTATTGGACACTCAGTAAGACACCGTAAGAGTAGCTGATCTCCTCTGGGCATACAGTGTATAAAGTGGGATGGTGTAGTGGCTGGCTGGTTGGAGCAGCAGGGCTAGTGCATTGATATGCTAATGTAGGAGAGATCATTGTGTTAATGAGAAGAGCTCTAGTAGACAGTATCCTCCAGCCTGGCCTATTCTGTGCTGGAGTGCTGTTGTGCTGCAAGAGGGAGCCATAGACCTGCTAGAAAGGACAAGACAATGGGTGAAGAAGGTACATGTAGGTGGCTGTGTGAATATATGTAGATACGTAGGGTGCCAGAATGCATTTGTATGAGGGTTTGTGTGTGTGTATGTGTGTGTGTGTGTGTGTGTGTGTGTGTGTGTGTCTAAGAGCAGTGGAGCTGGAAAGCCGGGAATGGGATGCAATCTCTCTCCTGTACGATAAGGGGCACACACACATACAGCCTACTGTGTCAGGCACCCTCAACGCTGGAGCTCAGGAGGCCTTCCCTCGACGTTGATTTATTACAACACAGCTTGGTGGAACAATGAAGCACACACAAGGCGACGTTTAGAGTCTGCAGGCATCTTTTCTCTCGCGCACACTGTCTTTTCCGTCGACCTTTTCTCTTGTGCTCATGTTCATTTGAAAGAATGGAGACAGTTCCCTAAGTGTAAGTTATGGCTTCAAAGGCAATTGAAAATTCTGCTCACTTCGACCTGATCTTGAACGAGAGAGATGTGGACGTTAGGGAGAGGGATGAATTTTTAATATTTTTTCTTTAACACAGTTCAAAGTGGTCCGCTTATGTTCAGTCCTACCAGATATTAAAATGAGGTTGACTAATTAATGACTTTAAATTGACCCTTGTTAACCCTTCTTTTGCAAATCCATGGCCGAAATTGTATATATATATATATATGCACATGCAGACACCTCTATACTGTGATTTCACAGCCAATAAACCCCAATGGATTTGGTGGAATAACTTCTCAAAAGAGTCAGAAGAAGGTATTTGCTTAGTCCTTGGGTGCATCATTTTGAACAACTGGCAGCAAAGCCGAACCTTAATAAGTAGCATAAATGAGAACATACCTATAAAATGTAATGAATTAAACAAAGCCTTTATTCTTGTAGTTGGCCACAACATATACAGTGGAAAATTAACCACAAAAGTTTAGAATTTTGAACATTTAATGATTACATTTGTTATGAAATGTAAACTAAAAAATATTTTGCTTTTGTCCATGTTTCTATTCAAATGTAGGCACATTTCTGGCTTTGACCAAGGTGTTTGCATGAAAAGTTCAGAATTTACAGTCTTTTCTGGTACAGCATGTAGATTCTGATCTGCTCATCAGAGGTTTTTGCACAAACATGTGGATTCCAGGCAAGTCTGAGTGCACACAGTTGTTCAAATAAAAGGGGTGTATAACAAATAGTTTATACATTGCATTTAATTAGAAGACAATGCAAAATGGAAGCAGTATTACTGACAGCCTCTGACATTTTACCCTCCCTAAAGAGAGAAAAAAGCACCTTATTTCTAATATGTGGTCAGTTTTTAAAATGCGTCCCTCCTGCATGTCAAAGCTTTATAAAGACATGCTTGTTTCAGTGTCTACTCACATCCAGAGTTAGTTACTTTAGTGCACACTTTGCTCCTCTTACACTTATTAAAAGTAATGAAGTCACTGAAGTTTTTCAAAGTTTGCTTCTTGTAGAATATAACCATATTATCATATATTTCCTTGTACTAAGGACAAATGGTGCTTATGTTCTGTGATTTCTGCGCAATCAACTTTTCTGTGTGTTCAAAACAAAAAAGGTTTCTAGAAAACTTTCTGAAAATCCTACACATTCATGACTAACCCTGCCCTAAAGCGCAATGACAGAAGGATTTCTTGCTGTATTGTTGGATTTAAGCTAGCAGAGTACTTTATCATTAAAAAACAAAACAATATGACTGAAACAATCTGTTCTTTAAATCCTGTAGGTCTTCACAGTGAAATCAACATAATTAACATTATTAAAATTATTCAAAGCTATATTTTTGTGTTTAAATGTAGTCAAATGCCTAACAATTTGTAAGAGTAATATCCTAATGACATAAGAGATGAAATTACCTATGAAATGTGAAATACATGGAGGACCTATAGAAGTGCATTCAGATTCAGAATGCATTTCTAGTGCAATTTGGACCTGACTGCCTCTTTAAAGTAAAGGTTGTGACCCCCAGCTGCTCCATGGCCATTTACTTGTCTAAAAAGATCAAGTCCCTCGTTTAGTGGCTGCAACAGCACCTGCAGAATGAGTAACAAGCTCTGTAATTTCTGTACTTAGTGAGCAGAGGAAATCTTCACATTTCTCAGTTATTCTCCTACACTGTTACCCTATAATCAAGGTGGAAGGCACAGGGAAAAAATAATGGCGTGGAAAACTTTGAAAGGGTGGTCATTTGAATAACACTCCACTTTGCATTCTCAGTATAAACTATTTTATGAGATTCATTTATGATTCATTTTATTTTTGGATTTAAAATTGATCAGATGCACCTTTCTAGTACCAACACTCACTGGCCATTTTATCAGAAACACCTACCATACAGCATAAGTGCACTTTGCAGCTTTGCAGACTGTAGCTCATTTATTGCTGCACAATTTATCAGCCCCTTTCCTCCCCATCCATCAGTGGAAAGGGACCACCACAAGACCACCGCTGACCAGATATTATTTGAGTGGTGTGCAATTCTCAGCACAGCAGTGGCACTGACATGGTAGTATTTTTTTCCCTCACCAATTAGTGTTAGTCATCCTCTAGTCTATCAGCAGTGGTCAGTTACTGCTGGATGTTATGTGGTATCTGAACTGAAACTTAAGTGATCGGAACTGGCCAAAATTGAAATCAGCAGATTTTTGCTCCAAACTTGAGATCAGTTATCTGCAAATGTGTTCAAATTTCAAATTTTGGCTGATCTGTGTTGCAACAACTAGATTCTTTACATTGGGCCAGAATTAATGTCAGACCCCAGAATTGCTGTTCAGTAATATGTTAAATCAGAGAAATGTAAGATTTGGAGCCCCAAAAGTACAGTTTAACAACAGTTAAGTGTAGAGCAGAGAGAGAGAGACCAAGATGAGAGACATCGCATGTACATCTCGCCACCCCAATCTGAGGAGTTTGTATATCCCTGTAGGACTCCCATGACCAGCTTGTTACCAAATAATGATTTAATTATGCCAACGTGGAAGTGCTGACATAACATTATTGATGCAGTGTGTAACCTAGAGTACGACTCCACTAAAGGGACAGATTGGGTTATTACTGAAACAGAATAGTGTTAAATAATCTAAAACAATAGTAATCAATAATTATTGCCAATAATAATTCATCACAGTTTTATGCAGAAGTATAGGCACCCTTGGCCAAGTGAGAAGTACATTCTCTACAGAAGGTACAGTTCTGTCCATTTAAAAGGTACATTTATGATAATATTTATTTTTTTTACCTTGTATGTTAAACCTAGCAAATTAATAGAAAATAAACTAAAATTTGGAGATAAACATCATATTTTGTTTGTGTTTGGTGACAAATTAAAATTCATATTGTTTT
>JBBPDA010127488.1:4277-24313 GCA_037974385.1 Arnoldichthys spilopterus | reverse complement strand
TATCCATCCATCCAATCCACCTATCCATCCATCCAATCCACCTATCCATCCATCCAATCCACCTATCCATCCATCCACCCACCTATCCACCCATCCACCCATCCAATTCACCCATCCTTCCATCCACCTATCCATCCAATCCACCCATCCTTCCATCCACCTATCCATCCATCTATCCATCCATCTATCCATCCATCCATCCATCCATCTATCCATCCACCTATCCATCCACCTATCCATCCACCTATCCATCCATCCTTCCATCCATCCTTCCATCCATCCACCTATCCATCCACCTATCCATCCGTCCATCTATTCATTCATTAATCCCTCCATCTATCCAGCCTTCTATCAACCTACCCATCCATCCCAAAAGTCTTATCTAGTTTTTGCAAAACAACCACTTTCAGTTTTGAATAGATAAAAAGTGAAGGCAAGGGAACATGTAAAAGAAGGAAGAAAGAAGAAAGAAGAAGGAAGAGGAAAAAATAGGAAGACAAAGGAAGAAGAAGAAAGTGATCGACAATGGAATAAACACCTGAAAGGCTGTGATGGGGACCTGGTGTGCATTTTCATATCTTCAAGTCTGGAGAGTGAAAGAACATTAAAATGCTATTAGATGAAAGAAAAAAACAATGTGTTTACATTATCAAACTGAAAATGTCCTCGCAGACCAATTATACCTTCAGCACACAGCACCAGACGGATTCTTGTTGCTATGCTTTTACATGAGCAGCACAAACCGAATGCTGTTGTTTACCAGATTGCTTATATCACCCAGATGAACCAACAACGTCAAAAAGAAAACCAAAGAGTAGGGAGACAAGAGACCCAAACTGATCTTTGAGGGTCCACCTGTCCTTAAGGAACAAAGGCAACATCCCTATGAGACAGCGACACTGTGCGTTACTATGCCAACCACAGCTCTGTCTGCAAATCACACCATCACGCACGCTGCCCGGTTCCTATGTAATTATTTTATCTTTTGTTGGAGAGGCTTGAAAACACAAACCACTGGCCTGTGTTCGTAAAAGCTAATGGAAGTTGACCAACATGTAAATTAATGGAGAGGGAGAAACCCACGAGCATCAGCTCTTTCAAATACAGAGCATAAAGAGCCTCTGGTCTTTCATGTAAAGCTTTTATACATGGTATACAAGCTTAAAAGGCCTTCGTCAAAGAAGACACACTACAGCGTTTAGTCTCATCTCCAGTTTCGGACACCAGCTCTCACTTTTCTGAAAGCAAACATTTGGATCTGCAGGTTCTCACATGATCAATGCAACCACAGCACCCGTTCAGGACCATGCAGTGTTCAAGATTTAGAGACATGAGCTACACGGACCCTCGGTGTTAAAGACTGGTTTATAAATTTCATATAAGAACTGTTAAAACTAAACCCGGCTTGGCCCAGTGCCAGCGGCTGCACACAAAGAACAGCCATCACACTGCATCAATCTGCTGCTTACACCAATCAGCCATAACACTAGTGTCCACCTCCTGCTGCAGAAACGGCTCTGACTGTGGTGCACTGTGTGTTCTGACCCCTTTCTATCAGAGTCCGAATCACTTTTTACACCACAGTAGCTCTTCTGTGGGGACCAGACCAGAAGGGCAAGTCTTCACTTCCCACATGCATCATTGAGCCATGGGTGCCCATGACCCTGTCGCCAATTCACCAGTTCCACAAGTTGTTTTGGAGATGCTCTGACTCTATTGTCTAGAACATCACAACACTTGTCAAAGTGGCGCAGATCCTCTGGTTTCCAGCACATCGATTTCCAAGAGCTGACTGTTCACTTGCTGCCTAATACCACGCCTAACCACTAGGCCACCACTGCCCCAGATTTAATCCGCCCGAACAGGGACTTAAACCCTGATACTCTACCGACTGAGCTATCCGGGCTCTGTCTGTTAGTGTTATGGCTGATCAGTGTAAATGAGCTTTTTTCATTTTCTAAATATAAATAAGAAAACATTATAGTAGCTGTTCTGTTTATTCGAAGACCGCATTTACATACAGAGTATTTTTAATGAACATATTAGATATATTGAGACTGTGCACAACACACACAGTGCACTCCCCTAGAATAGTTTCCCATTAACAGGCCAGGTTCACAAGACACACCCTAAAATGTGGGATGTAAAAAGATTTATTCACTAACAAACAAGCATTATGACCATGCCAGAAACATACTTTGTGTTTGCAAAGCTTTTGTGTTCTCATACTTGCATAGTTTCACACAGTCTTTTGCAGCCCTGTGTTAAGACGAAGAGGCCTCTCAACCTCCTGACTGTAGGAGGCTCTTTATCACCTCAACACACCAGGGTCTTACCTTAGAGCTCCTGTGGTTGCTGATCTGGGCTGCCTCCGGCCCTTTAAGGCACGCAGTTTGTCTCCTTGAGTCATGCTGAAACCATTCTCACTGTAGTCGTTATTCTGTAAAAAAAAAAAAGGTCATGAACATATGAACACACACACACATACACACAATAGTTCTTTCATGTCACATGACCTCTAGCAACATCTTTTAATATGCATAACTTGCCAGAAAATTAGCAGGAAAACCCTATTTATTTTCCACCAATCTCTCAAATAACCCAGACTTCCCTTCTGTATCAGAGAGTGACTCAGCAGAATCACATTATGGAGCATGAAGATGTTCGTGAATCACATTAGTCTACATGAACTTACTACATTTCCAGTGTCCCATAATTATAGAGCCAGTATCAACATTTTCCCAATCAGAAGTTGGCCACGGGTGAGCAAGTCCTCTACTATCAGGTGCATAAACGTGTGTCATCTGTATTGTTTACTGAGCCTGCAACAGAATGTGCCGAGTGATGCAGATGGAGTAGTGGGCGTTTGGTGTAAGAGAGAACCGACCTCCTCCACTCGGTCCAGGCTGCTGGATTTGAAGATGCTGGTGGTGATGGTCAGGTCATTCATGCTGGAGATGAGGTGAGGCACACCCACGCTGCGCTCTTCATATACACGCACCTTCTGCTGCTGGGAGCGATACACTTCACCCTGGGTCCACAGGCTTGCCTGCTTCCTACACACACAGGCACACACAGGCACACACAGGCACACACAGGCACACACAGTATTGCTTCATTTATTAGGATAAATACAAGACCAAAAAGACAAAAGGAAGAAAAGCATACTGTCCATTCATAGCTGTCCATCCATCTATTTATATCCTTTATCCTTTATCTTCCTTTTCTTTTATCGTGTTCTATTTTTCCTAAATTTCCATCCATCTTTTTTTTCTTAGCCCTTCCTTGTTGCCCTTGTTTGTTTTCTCACTTCTTTTTTTCATTTCTCCCTTCATTTCATTCATCCCTTTCTTTATTTCTTTCATTTCTCTTAAATTTTTTTTTGCATTTTTCTCTCTTTTGTTCATTCATTTCTATTTTTATTTCTTTACTTTCTCTTTTACTTATTGACTTACTTATTTCTCACTCTCTCTTCATTAATGTAGGTCAGTCCCATTTGCTTGCCAGCATAAATATACAGTTACTTATGTTTAAACCCTCTCCTTTCCCTCATCTCACACTACACATGCCCTCAGAGGAAAGTATGTCGTTAGATAACGTTCACCTCTCAGCTAAGCACATTCTGACTCTGTGGAACACGCCACAATCTGAGGACAATGCAGCACTTCAGCGATAGGGACACACAGTGGCCTGCTTTACCTCAGCAGTGACAGAATCAGAACATGTCCTGGCCGTGGTGGTCAATTCTCACACACACGAATACTCTACAGAGTCACGCTCTGTTGAGCCAGACAGACTGGACCAGGGCCCAGTACGCATCAAACGCACACAAAAAAGTACATATTCAGCCAAAATCGCCCACAGTATCTAACCCAGGATGTGTTTGATATCTGATAGAGCTTCCTCCTCTCCTCCACAGAGGAATGTATTCTCACACTTACACAAGCCCATTTCCTGTAAGCATCTGGACCAAAAGCCAAAACACTAGATGACTGTGTTCAAAAGAAAGATAAAGGATTACACGCAAAAAAAAACAAACAAACAAAAAAAAAAAATGCAAGGAAGATTTTTTCCAGAGTTTTCTGACAACACAAAACACCACCTGGACAAAATGAACAAGGTGAGTGAAGGGCTCAACTCCCACAGTCCCAAGGGTTATGGGTAAAAAGGGTAAGTGATGGGTCAACAAGACCACGTCAACTTGGTGCTTGGAGTTTGGCCTATTTTGTTCATGGCAACAGCAGTCTGCACTCTTATTTGTGCAGGTAAAACACGGCCAGAGAATGAAGGAGATCCCACTGACCCACCTGAAGCTGCAGGGAATACAGGGAGAGTGTTCACGCTTAACAGCCCAAGACTTAGAGAGATATTCACATTTAGCAGCGTTGATGTCTGCTATTATGTGTATAGTGAGGGTGTGTGATGACTCAGCGTATTTCCATGTACAGTTAAGTGGCATCAGCAAACACAAAGCAAATCTGCTGCTCTGAACTGTTCTCTAGCTTTTGGCCGTTTGTAAAAGGGTAGCTCTTCCTGATGAGCCTATTTGCGCAAACACACAACAGCTCGTTAGCATTTTAGCTGTGTTTATTCGAGATGAATGTGAATAATGACACTAGTCTTTTTGCCACTCAGTGCGCAGTGGTGGCCTAGTGGTTAGAACCTTGCACTTGTGAACAGGTCACAGGTCTCGGTCCAGGTACCACTGAGCACGTGATGGGTTAAATGCAGAGGTCATATTTTGCTGTGGTGCAATGTGAGATTGATTGCGTTCACAATGACAAATATTCACTTTCACAAGTGTAGTGACCTCTGCCTACTGCAATGCCATGTGCATACCCTCTGTAAGTTAAGAATGTTTTTCCTTCTATGAATAAAGTTATTATTTTGGAGATAGAAGCATGTCCTCTGACAGCACTGATACACTGGTTGTTCACTGGCTCTCCAAGTTGCAGAGGGTTAACTTTAGCTTAAATGGTCGCTTATCCTGCAGTAGCCCTGCCTACAGTCACCCACGTCAGTGGTTCCAACTTTGGGACCAGCAGTTTTGTGGAGCCGTGCAGGTGCCTGATTTCTGGCACCATCACCAGTTTTTTTTTGTTGTTTTTTTTTTTGAGGAATTTTTTATTTATTTTTTTGTTGTGGAAATGTCCAGAACCCGTTTTAGGTTTGGAGCCAGCACTTGCACTAGTTTGGTTGAAAAAAGGTATAAGAGAGGTGGCTGCTTCTTGTCCTGCACAGGTTACACAGCTGTAAGCTTGTTTTGAATGGTAGATTGTGATTGAGGTTAAATGTGCTTGAGCCACAGTATGAAATAACAAGCAGGCCACATTTCAGTAGATGAGTATAAGATGAAGAAATAAAGCACTTTAAGCACTGAACATTGACCACCAACGTTTTTTTAAAAGATGTTCTCTCTTTGCACACACTTCTGGTTTGCACACCTGACAGTAAGAATACGAATATTACAGCACATTGTGTTTTTAAATAAAAATAATTGACAATTACAGCTGTTTTAATGTTTTCTGAGGTGAACCAAGGACCAAATCGACCCACAGGAAAGGCAAAAACACCCTGACTGATGGGCGCTACCATAATTCGACTTACTCTTCCAGGAAGTGTTGCTGTGGGCCAATGACAGAACCGGGTCTGCAGATGCGGATCCAGGCGATGGCTTCTGCTGCAGTTAATCGGTAGTGCTTCATCAAGTAGCAGCCAATCAGAGTGCCTGTCCTGCCTAAACCCGCTGCAAACAGCACAGAAGCAAAAACACTAAAAAAGAGAGATCATCATTTCCCAGTGCTGAACTTTTTGGTGAATTTGGTTCGGACTCCTGCTTGACATGTACTACCTTCGCATGACATGACCAACATGGCAGCCAGACTGCTATAGCTTGCACGCGATGATCATTCACATATACAGCATTTGTGCAACAGCAAGCAGGTTCTACAGAGACTAACCATCACAGTAAAGATACACAGGAAAATGTGTGGGCAGCATGAAACATTGAATTAGTATTTCACTGCATGATGGTCGGGAATGAAAGAATTAACATTAATACTTTTATTCTGTTTTCCGTTTCATTTTAATTGGCATACGTAGCCTTCATGCCTACTCATGCAGCTTGTGGGAAAACTTTAACCCATAAATATAAGTGCCACAATGAAAAGCAGGGTGTTTTGTGCCACTCACGACACACACACACAGGTATATATGTGTGTATGCGTGAAAACAGGCCTGAGGCTTTGTACACATTGCAGAGCAAATCAGATCTGTTTCTTAAATCTGATTTTTAGACTTGAGTGTTCAGATCTCAAGGAACAAGTGACCAAATCCAATTTGTAAGGTCAAATTAAAGTCAGATATTCACGCTGGTGGCCACAGGATAAACAAAGGTGGAACAAAACAACATGAACCGTGAACCGGTGCTTCCTAAAGGACAAACTAGCAGAGTGATTGTTCCACACTTCAGCTTTTCAGAAACTGAACTAAATATTAGATTAGGATGACCCGACCAACAAAGAGCATCTGCATACAGCTAACGGACTCTGATATTAATACTCACGCACAGGCAATCCTCACTGAAAGGGACTGTAAAACTACAGTACGTACAATAAAAATAAATGTCAAAAGGCTTTAACTCTCTATGCTTGAGCTATGATATGTGATGAAGCACCAACGTTCCTGTAGCACATTCTGACGGGAAGAACCACCACCTCCTACATTATGAAGAAATAAAATGAATCCTGTTGGGATCTGGTCACATATCCAGAAATCACTACAGATGTGGCAAATCTGTTCTGCTTAAGAGAAATGAAAACGGTCTGTATGAAAGTGAAAGGCATAAAGGTTTCAGTTGTGCAATTGGGATGCAATTTATGTTTAAAGAGTTGTAAATTAGAACTGTTGAGAGCACGGGAAATTTTGGGGCCAGTCTTTTTTTTAAGTCTATTTATTGGATTTTATAAAGCAAGAAAGCAAGCATGCATACATATATTATTATTATTATTATTATTATTATTATTATTATAATAATTAAGAAATAAACCTGAACACACAGGCAAGAAGTCATTTCCTCCCTCCCACCAGCTGCAATGCAATGTACGTGCCAAAGAAGAAACATTTTTTTTAATTGCTACTTTTATTATTTGGCCAAACCTGAAGAGTTTCTATTGTGTGAATACCGGTATTTACCAGCGAACAGAAACAGTGGTTGACACCAGCAGCACCACAGATGTTTTCATCTACTTCAGGCCACACACCTCGGATCGTACATAAATATATGGTTGTGCATTAACGAGGAGGTGATATTGTATTGAATAGGTAGGGCAGTGGTGGTGTAACAGTTAGGGAATTCCCCCTGTGACCTGAAGGTCGGCAGTTCAAATCCCAGACCAGTATAAGTAACATGTAAAATATAAATAGTAATATAAATATAATACAATAACAATAAATATAAAAACAATAATTCTAATCTCCTTAGGATAACAGTACAATGCCTTAACTAGACAATCACCACTAGTGTATGAGCAAACTGAGCAAACACTGCCACCTAGTGGATAAAAATTTATATCAGGGGAAAAAAGAAACAAGTGCAGGTCATGGAGACAAACGTAATGTGTGTGTGTAAATTTATACGCTTACCCTTGCAGTGAACAGCCACGGCACCGTCAGTGCTCTCGCAGATATGCAGAAAACGCCGCAAGATGACATCGCTGGGTGTGCTGCCGTCCACGAAGAACAAGTCATAGTGGTCGAAGCCGGCGTCGGTGAAGCGTTTGGCTTCGTAGATCTTCTTATTGAGGCGGATGATGGTGGTGACATTGTGCTTGCGAAAGTAAGGGAAATAAGCCTCAGGGGCGTGAAGAGGATAGCCTGGAACAAAGAGAAAGGAGAAGTTCATCTCTATGAGCTGCAAAAACATCACCTTTAAAATATAGCTCAGTTTGTCCAGCGCAAGAGTGTTTAGAGGGCATTTTTCTTTTGTACAGAACAACTTGATCTGCAGTTCGTTTTTTCAGGGGATTTCTTGCCTAGAGTTACAATTGGAGGCCAGTTTTTTAGGTACAGAAAAACCTACCATATGTGCAAACATGTAGGATTACAGTAACTGACTGTAGCCCAGTTACTGCCACACAATTTATTGGCAAGGTCCGTCAAACAAAAGGAACCACCATAGCACCACCACTAACCATATGTTAGTTGGGTGGTGGACCATTCTCAGTAATGAGACTGACCCAACAGAGTGTTGTCAGGAACAGCAGTGTTGAAGGCCTTTTTTTACACATCTGAGTCACTGCTGGACTGAAAACAGTTCCAGTGGTCAGAAAGCCACTGCTGATAAAGAGGATAAATAATAGAAAAAGTACATGTGGAAGAAGATCTAGTCTGTAACAGCAGAAAGGTGAATTAACAGGTGGATCGAACAAGAACCTTCAGCAATGCTGATGTGCCTCATACACCATTACTACTGCTGACCATGTGACTGCTGTTCTGGAAAGGGTCCACCACTCAAATTAAATAATGATCGGTGGTGTTACAGTGGTCCATTTCCAGTGTTCCTATTAGTGTACACAGTGGGTGGACAGCAACAAATGGGCTAAAGTCAGTAAGAAAGGCCAATCCCAAGCCAATACTGTTGATAATTTCAGGGGTCTCACACCCCCTCACACACATTGAGGCTTTGTGCACCTGTCATTAACACGTATAGTTGTTTTCCTGCTGGGCGTACACTATCTAGCATCTGTACTACAGCCCAGTTGCTTCAAAAACCCAAGGCCTGTGCATTTTTGGACGCCATAAAACAAATCTCGTCACCTGATTTTCAAGGCTAGAACGGTTGTCGTTTATGTAAATAATGTCCGACTCTGTGGGACCAAAGAAGCTTCTAGAATCCTAAAACTAGTTACAACTGGTCAGAGCTGTTGCATTGTGGTGGACTATATTAATTCCTGTTTCTTCCTTCATTTCAGTATGGAGGGATTACAGACCCTTGCGGCAGCTCGCTGTGCATTACTGACCTGCCATTGAGGCTTTATCCTCAGGAGTGAGAATCTGTGTTCCACTGAACCTGCTCCTCTTGAGTTGTCATTTTGCCCTCTTTCTCTCACCTAAAAACCTTGGTCAAAGGCTCTAGATGAGCCCAACTTTTCCTTGAACCATTGCCAGCACGAGACATTAGGGTCAACCCCAAAATACGCACCTTTTTGTGCTTCCCTCACCTAGCACCCCTGAATCAACTTCTCACCAACACCTTCTGAGTGCTTGTCAGAGGTGTTAGAATAACAGCAATAATGAGCGGAGAGACTGAAGATCTCTGTGGAAGGCATTTCTGATATGGCCAGTGAGCAAAGGCATAAAGGAGATTTACGTCAAACCAACAGCTCCATCTACTGGTGAACAGGTGACCACACCGTTAACACAAGCAATCCAGTTTGGTCAGTGTTCACCCACCAAAACCATGCAGTGTTACAACATATTTATTCACAGCTATGTCTATAAAGGCAGGGAACACTCTGACAGGGTGGAGCTGTAAAAGGTATGAAGCTGTGCCGCTCACCGTTTTCAACTTTACTCTTTGGGTGTGGACCGCTGAACGCCAGGAACTTGCCGGGGAGAATCCAGTTAAAGTCTCCATTCTCCACACGCTAGATAGGGGGGCAAAGTGAGAGGGAGGGGAGGGAAGAGAGACGCAGCTGTTAGAGTGTTACGAAAGATAGCAACCTAGGACTTAATGTGCTTCCATGTGGGGCTGCACAAGGCCGGCAAAGCCTTTTACAAGCAGGGCAGTGGTAAAAGCAGGTAGGGCATGGCAGGTAAAGGGGAACAAAGGCAGCAAAAGTTACATAAGCCCATTGTAAAACCACTGAGCGGAAAACATTGCGCTCCACATCGCTGTAATAACTCAAAGCGCCACGTTAGACGGTCACACAGGCAATCGGATAAGTAAGCGAAGTGTGCACGTAAGAACGGATGAATCTGATGCAGTTCCTTGATTAAATTGTATACGGTCATCCAAGATTGTTATTAGACTAACGCATCATATCAGAGCAGCGGAACAGATTCGGTTACATAAGGGACTTGGAAACTGCTTAATGGCTTTCTGAAGGGACTCCCTACAGTTCATCTGTTGAGTGCAACAGTATTCAACTAGACATGCACTTTCAGACCCAACATCAGAGGACATGTAGTTTCTGGGGACTGCTGTAACACCAGGGTGCAAAAGTGCTTACAGAAGCATTAGCGACAGTGCTTGGCCTGCAGTTTCAAAGCACTGCTGTAGTTTTAGGTTTATGCCCTCTAACATCATGGAGTGCAAGAGTTAGCAGAAGTTCAAGGTCTACGATTTCTGAGTGTGCCTTTTTTGTTGTTGTCGTTTTTGTGGTAGGCTTGTGGCCCCTAATGTCAAAGTGGCACTTATGATGGTGAAATACAAGTATAAATGTAGCTAATATAACATTCAGAATGAACAATAAATCACTTTTCACAGAAAGCACAGAATGCTAGACTAAAAAAGAAAAAAGATGCTTTTTTTAACATTTTTATTTAATTATACACAATTTTATTAATGATGTGCTTGTTAATCAATGCAATGCCTCTTTATCTGCAGACATTCACAAGCTTGAGTAATTGGGCCTATGGTATTATTACTCCAATGCAATAATAAATACAAATATTTCTGTTTAATAACAAACAATCTGAAAAATCTAAAGTTTGAGCAAGATCTTCAGTTGCTTAAACTGAGTGGAGATTCCTAATAGGCTGTAAGAAGCTGAAACTGTCCAGTGCTGTGTACAACTAGTGCTGTTACAGGTAATGTACTCATTCTATGCTAAGAAGATATATGTACTAAAAATGACTAAGCACACTACTTTTTTTGCATGATCAGAATATGAGCTAGAACTCCTGAATTACCTGATCCATTAAGTACACACACACACACATACACATGTTCATCTGAACCCTGCATTCACCAATGAAAGTAATGCTATTGGATAAATGTTAATTAATTATTTATAATTACATTTTTTTTATGAAGCCTATTATTCCCACTCATACAGCTACAACAAAATGCATACAACCAGGCTTTAGGGTCAAATCGTATAAGACAAATCTGAATTATTGTGATTAGCTTAAATAAAAACTTAACAATGTGATTATTGGTGATTATTACATTCATTATTTTAATTCTTTGCAGCCCTAGTTTCTAAAAAAAAACAAAAAAACAAAAGAAAACAAATTACAGCAGAAAATATTTAAGATTTATGGAATGAATATATCAACTTTTTTTTTAAGCAACCATATGCTGCCCTCGTAATTAAGAGAACACTAGAACGTGAACTTCATATTAGAATTCAAGATCTTACACAGCACAAGCTTAAGACCTCAGCAGGCCTTCAAACCACAGGACAGACACAGGAGATTTGATTCGGACACTGTTCCTAGGTCTCAAGAGCAGCAGATGGATGTACATCCAAGTGTGTACATGAACATAGGGGTTCGGACTGAAGTCTTACCTCATAATGCTCGTATTCGGTCACATCAAACGTCTCAAAGTTCAGGAAGCCATGCTGCAGAGCCTGAAACACACACAGTACAAGAATACACTCATTTATGTAACAAGTAAGATTTTGTAGACATTTTGCATATTCATATTGTCATGCATCATACATCGTGATTGGACGCAAACTGCTGTAAATTACTGCATTACACCCACACTTGAAATTGCTTCCAAAGTGTCTGAGTCATCAAAAATACATGTACTGGTAACACAATATAGATGCACATAACCTGCGTGTAGGTTTTTTCTACAGCTTTATACTTTGATACCCCAGTATAACAAGTTTCTAATCATAATTCAAACCTTAATAGCACTTCAGAACCTTATTACACTTGATTAAAGGGCAGCACCCTCAGTTAACTTGACGTTTAGTCATTTCTCTACTATATTTTCTCAGCAGTTATAATTTTCTGCGAGCACTTTAAGCAAACACACGTCTGAGGAAACATTTTAAAGCGGCCCTTAGTCCTTATCACGCAAACAACTTCTCCAGTCTTGGTTCACTTGCAGCCCAACATTAAATCTGATCTACAGGGCGTGTACTTAAAGCCGCATAACCACACCTCCATTCTTGTTTTTACTACAGAAGACGCACAGACATGGTCCACGTGCTAACCTCCTGCACAACATGGCACGTTGATACCTAAGGCAGCACATAAGCTGAGAGAAAAATTGTGAATAAAGATGATGTTTGATGCATTTTCATGACATTTTCAGTTTTTAAACATAGAAAAGGTTTCACATGGGTCAATGTTCTTAGCGTCCTTAGAATATCCACAATATTTATGATTTGCTTTTATATTAATTCATCACAACAGAAAAAAAAAAAAAACCTAATATAGATCATCTCCAAGTTAAACCACTACCAGGGGGAACATGATTTTTTTTTTTCTAAACTTCAACTAACTAACCAGCTAACTAACATTCATTCAGAAATGCAAAATAATTTCTAGTGGATTCGTAGTTACTAATTTATTTATTCTGATTTTCCTATTTATTTTGGTGCATTTAGTGCCCTCTGTTCACTTCCATACGGAAAAACCATGGGAACTTGGATAGTGCAAGTCTGACCAGTAAGTAACTCCAGTGCTATTCCCTAGTTGTAGTTGTTTTTGTTTACCGCCTTGCTATAATTGGTCTAAATCGGCCTAATGGACACATGAAGTTGTCCTGTGTACAGTTGCTCCCATGACAATAATTAGAGCATATTGTGACCTAATTTTTCATGATAGCATGTTGTCATATTCCCCACCCCTAGGACAGCACTTCCGCACCTAATGCTGCAAGTCAGTGGCAACTCCGTGGTAATAAGGGGAAAAGGGTCATACACCTCAGAGCTGCGGAGAGATCCCTTTGCCTGCCGGAGATGACTCATGGGTTAAGTGAGGATAGCAGGCTAATAGCATCGATTAGTGTGGAGACTGCAGACGGGGCTAGATGAATGGCCACAGAGGATGAGCCCTTAAAGGGACAGCACAGCTAAAATGAAAAAAACAAAAAAAACAAAAGCACACAAAAGCATATCTGCTAGTTCACCCAGCATGTGGCAATGCCAGACTCCCATCATTCTCTCTGTGATAACGGAGCATACGTGTATCAGGTATCGAGATACCCCCACCGAGTCCCTCAGCTTGGCTGATTATGTAATCATCCTCTGGTCCTGGGCAAGTCTAATGGACTTGGCCCTGCTGTTCTCCTCGCTCCAGTGGTAATTGGACTAAGAGCTTACAGAGGGAGTCCACCGGTGCAGAATGAATAAGAGAGGGGATTTTCTTAATTACAGCACGCACGCTCTAAATCCCTGTCTGTGCTGCCACTACTGCTCCAGTCTCCTCAAGCAAACTCTCAGTCTTACCCCTAGCACACTGCTCAGGGATGCAAGAGCAATCTGAATTTTTATATGCCCATCACGGTCTTGGAGAACAGTGAGCGATTATTGGTCATTGTGACCCAAACACCACAGCACAGAGCGAAATGTGACCCCTGCATTTAACCCATCCATGTAGGAGCAGTGAGCAGCGCTGGCCTGGGGACCAGTGCTTGGTGACAGTACCTTGCTCATGGGTACCTCAGTGGTACTTGTACCAGGCTAGGATTTGAACCAGTGACCTTCAGGTCACAGGAGAAACTTCCCGTTTGCTACACCACCACTGTCCCTGAGAAATAGCAAAAACTACACAGAATCCTGAAGTCATGCCTAGTGGAACATGTAGAACAAAAACATTATGCTGGTCAAAAAAAATGGCTGTCAATTGTTACATAACTGTCTAATCACAAATATTTTCTACGGTCATCTATTTTATGCATTTTCCTCAGCTGGGTGGAGGCAAGAAATATTTATGGAGGCACATCATGGGCCTTTTAAAAACATTTCTCACTCAGCCCACTTTCACTGCTGAGATCATGTCCAATCTCCCCTGAGCACAGATCACTCATGCTGGGAGGATGAAGGTACAACCTTTCTCCACCCTATGAAACACCACCTCTTCTTTTTGCACTGCTACTAATGCAATTTCACTGGACAGCTCAACACGCTTGGAGGAGAACACGAACTGTTGTGTCAGCTAACAGATTTCCGCATTGGCTACCGCAACATTAAGTGACGGAGGAGAGGGAAGACCACTCTCGGACAGATGGTCGCCATCATCTGGGAATAAATGATAGGACTAACGCTTGGACAACTGTGCTACTTGGGAGCACGTCTAATTTCTGGCTTGGTGTTATATCGCCTTTCGAAAGCAGCGATCAGTAAGGTTTAAAAACGTTGCGCTGTGTCTGTTGTCAGTTACGAGTTAGTAAGCACAGTCAGGACTTTAGGCTTGCACTTGCATACAGTAGTACAGTGCACAGACAGAATACACAAGTAATGCCATAATTATTATTTTTTTGTCCATTTTTAATAGATGCATATCATATAATGAAGATGAGTGACCGTCACTGTGAATACATCACACGCTAGGTGACGAAATGTGACCTATGCATTTAACCCAACTGTGTAGGAGCAGTGGGGCAGCTGATGAGATTGGATACCTTGCTCACATGATACATGGTGGCCTATAGGTATAAGTAGCATTCACAGATTTGGGGCAAAACCATTTTTACTTCTTTGTTTGCCAGAGCTACATGGTGTTATACTGGCAAAATTCAACTTTACCCCCATGCTGCAATAATTAAATTGTGAATCCAATGACTATGTTCTGGCTTCCAGTCATCACAATTTTTTTTTAAAGTATCCTTGAACCATAAAATATTCAGCAAAAACATTTGCTCTTGGTGTTTGTATGAGATCCTCAAATGGATGGTTGCCACCTTGAATGCCTACCACTGTATGGGTGGTGTGCAATTTCCCAAGTGTGTGTGAATGGTGCTTTTGGAGCATAAACTGTAACAGGCAGGAAAAAAGCTTCTGTGCTGAGAGACCGTTCCTCAGTCTAGGTCAACCATTCGAAACTGCCATCCAGACCGATCATCTTAGAAAAAAGCTTAAAGACTGTGTATTACCCACTCTCAGCAACACCTGCTGAGTCACAATTAGTGCCTAATCATGCAGAAGAAAAAGCTGGCAGGTAGCACGAAGGGCTCTGAATGTTTCATTAACGGGCGGTGTTGTTGAGCGCCGTTCACTCGGAGCACAAACCGAATGAACGGATTACAGCCTCTGATCTGCTAATGGCCCGTTAATTAAGGCTGAAGACAAAGCAACGGAAAAGAGGGAACTCGGCCAGGTTAGCATGTAATGTTCAAACAGCCTCATGCCAAAAAGCCTGCTGTTTAGCACGTCTCCTGATGGTAATAAGTGTGGTATGTCTTAATAAAGCCAGGGAGGACGAGGAGGCGGAGGAGGGGAATTATTTTGGGCAGAAGAGAAAAGCATGTTTATCTTTAAGGGCAGAGTTCAGTTTCTGTCTGACTTTCCATGGTGCTGAGAGGGGGAGGAATGCGTAGAGGAATGTCTTGGCGTTCTTCTGTGACGGATGCTGAACGAGTCCTTCCTGCAGTGCAAGATGTGCTCACTTAACCAACACAGAACACACGTCAGTGCACACATACAAAAAAGCGTGCCTCGGAGGGAAAATCGGCAGCTTTCGCGTCTTCACTGGTGGAAGCGTTTGTCAGACGGTGGAAAACATTACTTTGGGAATTGACTTTCATTTTGGGGTGGGGGGGGGTATCAACAAAAAGAAAAAAGAAAAAAAAAAGAAAAAAAAACATCATAAAGTAATAACAGCTACTCACTAACTGCTTCAGGGTTTCCAAAATTAATAGTCCCCCCTGGGTGTACCCTGCCTTAGTCAGCTGGGATTGGCTCCAGCTTCCCCGCGACACGGAAACAGAAGAGGTTTAGAAAATGGACGGATGGATGGATGGATGGATGGATGGAACAATCATGATTTTAAAGTGATTTTCTGTAACTTGTGTAAAATGCAGTTTATTGTTTATTATATAATGTATAATACATACCTATATTGTATACTGTATATATACACACACACACTATATTTACACTATAAATATATAAGCACATATGCAGAACAAGCCTATACACTACATAACGGTATTGTACCATATTGTATACTGTACATTGTACTGCACCACACAAGCATACTGTATATTGTGACAACAGTGTATATTATGTATCATATTGTCTACTATGCATCATATTGTACTGTATGTCTTGTTTGTTTAGATACTAGAGAGACCCCATTGGCCGTAAAAAATTTGTTTGCGCAAACCAAATAAATTGTTTACTCTGCCAAATAAAACGGATTCTGAAATTAATCTCGAGGACAAAGGCGGCCAGCACAGAATTATGAACGCAGAATGTTATACAGCGACTAAAGCGAACAATGACTAATTTCATTACAACTGCACCTGTCAGGGGGAATATATCAGGCAGTGACAGTCAGTTCTTGATATCGATGTGCTGGAAGCATTAAAAATAACCAAGCGTAAGGATCTGAGACACTTTGACAAGAGCCTTATTGTGATGGCCAGATTGGTGTATGCCAGACCCACGAACTGCTCTCTTTCAAACTGTGATATAGAAAACATTTATCATTAGTCCGATCTGCCTTCACTGCTTGGATAGTTGCTCAAAGAACTGAACGTGACTTAGTCATTTTGAACACACCCGATCACACATCAGTGCACCGCGACGAAACAGGACCTCTGCATTGAACCGATCACATGTGAACAAGCAATTGGCGGCTACCAACAGCACCCAGGGAACAGTGCAGTGGGACAGTACCTTGCACAAGGGTACCTCAGTGGTACCTGAGCTGGGAGTCGAACCTGGAACCTTCAGTTCACAAGGGTAAAGTCCAAACCACTAGGCCACCACTGTCCACCAAAAAAGTAATGTTTACAGAGGACTTATTATTTACAAAGACACCGTCCAATCCCAGACTGCTTGGCTAGTTCATGGTGATCATGTGCAATGTGATGTTGCATAAGAAACCAGTCTGTATACATCAGCTTTAGGTGAATCCTGTTGGGTGTGTCTCACCCTACAGACATCATCCAGTGCTTGAGAGGCCTGTGCCTGGTTTCCAGTGTTCTGAGGGAAATATGTTAAGTTTCTGAACTGTTTATAAATACATACTATTTCCTTTCCCATGGTACTGACTGGACTAGTCGTTACACAGTAGATATGTCCACAAATGTTCCGCCCACAAATCTGATACTGATATTCTATAGGAAGGATTTCGGAGCTATAGAAGAGCTGTGAAAGAAAATATTTTTTCTTATGTAAATGTTCTTCAGCTGAGGGAGAGAGAGGGAGTTCGAGATAAGAGTGAAGTCACCTGCAGAACAGTATTCGATGATGAAAGAGAATCTACAGACTGTTTCTCACAAGCCAAAGTTCAAAAACAAGAGAAAACTGCTCAAGTCTCACAGTGACAGGACTCTAACTGTGTCCGGAGGATGTAAATGAGATGAACAGATCTTAATATTTCTCTTCGACGAGATGGGAACATCGAGAAAGTCAAGCATTTTAAAGGGGAAACTCAAAGAAACATGGCAACTGTAAACAAACATTGTGGCGGTCTGATGCTGAAGGGTCCATCTCCTGTGTTTTCCTTATATTTTGTTTCCTGTGTGAGTTTATGTAACAAAAACAGTCAGAAAATCAGATTTGCACAGCGACTTCTTGGGTGCAGTCTGTTGCAGCAGCTCCGTCAAATCTCACTATTCCGCACTTTAATAGAATAGCTACAGGTGTGTGTGTATACAGACAGCCACAGCCACACACACACAGCCACACACACACAGCCACACACACACACACACATGTTTAAAAAAATATTTTATTATAATCTTTTAATGAATTAATTTTCATTATTTTTATTCCTCACATATATTTCTTTCCTTTTTATTTTATTGTAGTTTTCTAATTTTACTTTTTTTTGTTTCCAGTTGATGCTTCTGTGTGAGATCTGTATTTTTCTTGTATGTAAACTGCTGGAACATCTGAAACATTCCCCCTGGGATAAATAAAGTGTTCTCTCTTACATGAACATTTACAACCTTTTCTTTATCCTTCAGAACTGAACAGGCTGTTACCATGACTGATATGTACATGACCTCTGTTCTGACTGGCTGTTCTGCACGCAGGTGGATACAAAGAGCTGCGTAAACTGAACTACTGAAATTGTGAATGAATAAATGAGGCTAAACTGCCATAGGCCAAATACAGAAACAGGCTGAAAGAGTCTCGATGCTCTGTAAAACAGGCCCAACCTAGCAACAGTTGGTGCGAAACAATGCTTTGGTGGTTGAAGCATGTGCAGGTCAAACCATTTCCACTTTGCATGACCCCACTGTGCAGAGTAGTGCATCTTACCTTCCTGATTCCTTGCAAACAATCAAGAATCGTCAGGTTGTATGTGCAATTTCCGAAGGAGGCATCCCTGAAACGAAAGAAAAAGATACAGTGAAACGGAGACTGAAAGTGAGAGAGAGCAAAAAGGGAAAGAGATACAGGAAATATACACTTGAACATATTACTGTCGGACATCACACTGGCAGTGGAATCTTATTCACTCCAGTAGCCAGAGTTCACAGGTTGGTTTCTGTGGACTCCACTTATCCCCCCCCAGGACCAATACAGAAAAGAAAGCCTGGCCCAATGTGCTCTAAGTGCATAGGCCTAAAATAGCCAGCTGCACTGTGAGCGGGTCATACAGCAGACCCCGATGAAAAACGGCACCTCGAGAATGAGAGAGCGAGCAAGAGAGAGAGAGAGAGAAAGAGATGCAGGATTGTTGTTTTATATAAAATAAAATTAATAAAAAATAAATAAATAAATAAAAACACTGTACAACCACTGATGTCTAGATTTGAACAGTCATGAATGATTTTCCAAAAACAAAAGACATCACTTGATGTGAAAAGCATTAAAATAATATCACCTCAAATGGGTTTTGGTAGATCTACTCAGTTTGTGTCTGAACACCTGTTGAAATGTGATTTGATGAGACACTAGTGCAATTGCGTTCATCTTGCCTACAAAGCTACAGTTGCATTTATGTTCAATGTGGTTTTCACTCCCAGTGGTCAGGAGATACAGAGAAGATGCATTCATATGAGCAAGCACAAAATGAAACTCGTGGTTAGATCACATTTACTTCAGGGATGAAGTGCAGGCTAGTCAGGGGACCAATTTGGGAGAACGTCCCAAAATCTTGCTGGCAGCTTCATAACAAACAAGTGTAGTCTTTTAAGTGTAGTATTTTACACTACACTACACTTATTTGTCATGAAGATTTAAATTATTTTACAGAAACAAATGTGAGATACAAATTTAGTTTAATCTGCTCAGCGGTTGAGGACAGCAGAAGAAAAACAAAATTAACAATTAACATTTCAAAAGAAAATAAATAAATAAATAAATAAATAAAAAATTTAATCCACAAACAAACTGGAAGTGTTTGCTGTAACAGCCAAGAGTTAAAAAAAAAACAACATCTTTCCTAAGACTGCTTTTAATTCATTTTACTCTTCAAGTAAATGTTACATTCATCATGAATCCTAATTCAGTACAATTTTGTATATGTAAAATAATTACACTGTTTTTTATTGTCCATTTAGTCCCATTTAAAATTTGATGCAATGAATCGTTTCCCAATAAATCCGAACGTTGTCGAACCATGAGATCAGGTTTACATCCTTACAAGAAACGTACAATTGCACTAACAAACAAATGGCAAAGTGTCTAGTGCCTGTGAAAGCATCTAGCATGGCAACTCATCTGGCTCAGAACCAGGTTCCAATTAGCATTACTGGATCTGCAAAGTCTTAACGTTATGCCTGTTAGGGCTTAATTCCTCTCTGGTGATATTTGGGAGCAGGGGAAATGGATCATGCTTCTGCAGAGATCTTTCTCCTGCCTCTCTGCACAAAACGCTGGGCAGGGTTCTGCACTTTAATTAAAAACTACAACTCCTAATTTCCCTTGTAAATGAATTTGATGTTT
>JBBPDA010127474.1:11493-24313 GCA_037974385.1 Arnoldichthys spilopterus | reverse complement strand
CACACACACACACACACACACACACACACACACACACACACACACACACACACACACACACACACACAAACACAAACACACATATATATATGACCCCATTTCTAAACATGGTATAGAACCAAAGAAATATCTGACTGTGTACATGGCAAAGCACATGCAGGTATAGTACTATTTTATTAAAAAAGTTAATAGAAACTGTTAGAATGACTCTTTAGAAGAGATCAAACAAGTATGTGCATGTGCTTGATACCCTGAGTGCTTGGTATTCTGAAGAAATATATGATTCATTTAACACACTAGTTGCTTTTTTTAGCACTAAAATCTAATTTACTGCATGCATTGGCATGACAAGTTCAACAAAAGAGCAGCAAAAATGATCAAGCTGTTGCCACTTGCTACTGTAGCGTTGACATCCAGGTGCAGTTTTTGTGAATTCAGAGGGGATAATCTGTTGCAGAGCTCTGCACTGAGACTCACCCACCCACACACACACACACACAGTTTTGAGTGTTCTGCTTGGGGATGGATATATCAGTGTACTGTAAAAAAAATGTTTGACTTTGACCTAAAAATATTACTTAATGCTGCAACAAGAAAGTTTATTTTACTGAAATAAATGCTTTGAATAACACAATGCAAAGCAAAATTTTTGTTTAAATGAACAAAAACAATATTTTATTTGAAACCTCAAACACACTTCAAATCAGCTGCCCTCTTCTACACAGCAGTGTGTGTGTGTGTTTAATTCTTTGTGAGGAGCAAATGTCCTCATAATGATAGGAATGCAAGAAAATCTGTTGGGACATTTTTAAGGAAAAAACTATCCATCCATTTTCTAAACCGCTTCTTCTCTTTCTGGGTCATGGGGAAACTGGAGTCAATCCCAGCTGACCGCGGGCCTAAAGGGGGTACACCCAGGACAGGAGGCCAACCCATCACAGGGCAACACATACACAGACAACCATTAGAGCAAAAATATTGTATTTTGTTTTACATATTTTGTTATTCTGAGGTTGAGGTTAAGGTTAATGTTAGGTTTAGGTGTTGTAGTATTACTGAAATACAGGATTACAGAAGTCAAAGGTATGTCCTTAAAGACAGCAATACCAACCTGTGGGCGTGCATGGGTCTGACTCCCCCAGTTACACTTAAAAAATCTAAAATGTTATTAGAAATAAAAATTTTGAGCATCCCTGGACAAATATCTGAAGCTTGTAAAAGGCATAATAATGTAGTATTTTTTGGGTTATTTCCTCAGTACATATTCCCATCCTAGAACCATTGGAGACAAAAATGGATTTAAATGTGTGAGTGTATGATTGAGAGAGAGAATGTCTGTCTTAAAATTCTCTTTTTCCTCAAGGTCAGGGTTCTCTGCTTTGACTGTGCATCAAATGGAGAATAAATAACCAATTGTAGTGTCACGCTGTCCCGACTGTCCTGGTTTCTGAAGGAAGGGAAAGGAATTGCCTTATTACAGCAATGTTGGACAAACGTAGGGTTAAAGTCCAGCTCTGCATTGTTGAAACAGAGCCACAGTCATTTCAGGACTAGAGTTTAGCAGCAAGAGTGCCCTCCACAAATATTGGCACTCCTAGTATGCATGAGCAAAACAAGCTGCAAAAAACATTCTTTATGACCTATCCTTTTTATCTTCCATCCAATATATGAAAAAAAACAGAGATGCAGAAAATACATATGCAGACACAGTACCTCTGTCTTTCTTTTGTGACTGAAAGCTGTTGAAAGCAGTCTTTCTGACACTGTGCAACAGACTTGCTAGCTTTACCTAATGTGGCTGCCTGAATAGATTTGTAAAAGATGCACAAGAAGAGCGCATGGAGATACACAGGTAGGTAAGTTAGCAGGTTATTCAGTCAATTAATTCAGGACAAGTGAAAAAAATTGACATGCTTTTTACAGCTGTGCAGTTGCCACAGACGAGGGATTTTTCTTTTTTTCACAGCATTTATTTTATTCTTAGCTGTTAGGATGCAAAGAGGATTTCAAGAAATATAAAATAAGTTTCTGAAAAACAAAATCATTTGTAATGTAGCAAGCTAGCTAGCTAATTCTTCCACAAAGGATACTTCAACTTCAAATTTAAAAAAAATTCTTCATTCAATATATGAAAAGACAAAACAGACATGCAGAAAATACATATGCAGACACAATATCTTATTTCCATGGTCCATGGTGAAGTATGGTGGTGGATCTGTGGTGATGTTTTTTTTTCCAGAGGCTCTTAACAACTTGTAACTTGTAGGACATGTGTGTTCTAAATCACATGAACAAGTACATGCAAACTTAAAAAAGAACAGGTTGTGGTTTGAGTGGGTTGAGAAGTTTTGATGATGTATATGAAGAGATTTGTATTGGCAGAGTATTAACTTTGTGTTTATTAGCAATGTTAGCTTTATAGTTCCAGTTCTAAACTCCAAACGTGTGATTGACTACAACTAGGTTAAGTATTGGGGCCTTGCTCTTGGCCACTCTGAAAGAGCACAGTACGATGGCATGAAGCTTCACACCTGCAACCCTGTGGTCACTTCTCAAAACTAGTTAATAAACATAAAGAGAAATTAAAGTTTGTTTTACTCATTTTAGACAGTTAGTATTTATATTTTTGCTGCAGATACATGTATAAAATGGTTTAAATATAAATTTCACCTGTAAATGAAATAGCCAAAATGAAGGCAAAACAACTGATGATTCCTGGAGTGGAGAAATAGAACAAAAATAACAATCAAATTACCATATATTTTGAAAGTACTGATTAAGTTAAGAGGGAATTTAGTGACTGTAGTAGTGATTAAATGTAGTATATAAGAAGAAAAGCAACAACAAAAAATACTGTATTTATTAAACACTGGTAATATTAAAACCACCTTCCTAATACTAATGCTAATGTTTGATGCCAAAACCACAGTAACTCTTTTTAACTTCTGTGAGATCGGACCAGGCAGGCTAGCCTACACTCCCCACATGCATCAATGAGCCTTGGGAGCTGATTACCTTGTCGCTGATTCACCAGTTGTCTTTCCTCGGATCACTTTCAGTAGGTGCATACTTGGAACACTCCACAAGACCTGCCATTTTGGATGCTCTGACTCGTCGTCCAGTCTTTACAATAAGGCCCTTGTCAAAGGGGCTTAGATCCTTATGCTCCCCCATTTTTCCTTCTTTCAGCACATTTATTTCAAGAACTGACTGTTCATTTGCTGCCTAACATATCCCACCTTCTGACAGGTGCCATTGCAATGAACTAATAGATAGACAATATTACTTAATTTACCTGTGAGTGATGTTAATTTTATGGCTGAATACTTTATAACTGAATAAGATCAAGATTATTAACTGAATGGAAGTAGTCTATGTGTGTGTAGTAAGAGGGATCACTTCTGTTGCTAGCATAGCAATAGATATTATTCAGGCCACATAAAGACAATATTGAAATTATTTAGCAACCTGACACAGTTTGAGGCAAGAGTGTGATGATTTAGGCATTCAGTTAGCATCATGCTAATTGGTGGGGTACAATGGCTGTAAAAAAAGGGCCCTTCCAGAAACCCTTCTGTTGTATAGAAATAAAACAAAACATTATCTGCCATCTTGTCACATTTAAAGTTAGACATATGCAGTATGGAGAAGAGTAGACTATGAGATATAGCTACTCATTCTGTAGGCCTGCCTTGTTGCAGGCCAGCTGCATTGTCCATTTGGCCCTCCGTGGAGAACTAACAAAGCACCAAAAGTGTAACAAAGTCTTTTTTATTATATACTAGAATGAGATTTTAAAAAGTAATTAAAAAAAGATGTATGCATGTGTGTGTGTGTGTGTGTGTGTGGGGGGGGGGGGGGGTTCAATTACAATAGCTTTGGGGTAGTCCGTGTTATTTAGGTACATGTCTGAAGTGTGTGGGTGAAACTGAATGGGCCTTGGCAGAGTGATGTGGGGGAGGGTAAAAATGCCATGGTGAGTCATCACCCCATCACCACCCATCAGGTATAACTCCATTTTCTAAAGGGCACCAACGAAGGCATCAACAAACACCCACACACACTGTATGGATATCTGAAGCTCAAACATGCATCCTTTTCTGATTGCAACAGGAGGTGTATCAGTGCTAGTACTGTCAGAGTACTAACAATGCTTCACACAAGGAATGCCGACTTTCCTAACATTATACCCTCTTTCTTTCTCTTTCTCACTTTGTTCCACTCTCTGTCCCCCTCCCTTTCTTCCCCTCTCCCTCCCATACTCTTTTTCGCCCTCTATCCCTGTTATCCTACTTTGTTCTCTTTCTCAGTATATCCCTCTTTGTCCCTTATACTTTCTATAGTCTTTCTCTATCCCTCTGTCTTCCTCCTTTTCTGTAACTCTCTATGTTGTATATGTCATTACATTTTTAGTTTTTACATTTGTTCTAGGATTAACAAATGTTATTGCTATATTAACAAATGTTATACATGATTTTAAGATCTAAAAGTTTTTTTCCCCCAAGAAAATGTAATAGAAAATGTCTCTGACATTTTGTCCTCTGTACACTTTCTTTCAAAAATGACTGGATCCTCTAAATTACACTTTAACTATGAATAATGCTACATTTATTCTACTATCAAGCAAAGAAATTGTTACATGAAAGTAAATCTGCTATTAAACTTCACAAAATCCAGCTCTTCAAACTGTAGGCTAATTATGACAAAGCCACTTAACTACCACATCTGTGGGGAGTTTTAGTGAGGTTGCCAGGTTTATGATATCCGTTTGGTGTGCAGTAGCATTAGCTTGCATGTTGCAAAGTTCGTATTTTGAATTCCGGCAATTTTGGGGTATGTTGCACATTTTTCCAATAAAAAGGAGCACTCAGACCTAGATTTCCTAATATGGGCATGCTGCCGATTACAGAATGACTCGTGACTTCAAAGGTCTATGATATACAGCTTTCTCAGCTATTGTGTATTCATCTACAGCTCCATTCATTACTCTGAACACATTTTTAAAATGAAACAATAAAAAAATTAGAAGTATAACATTACTAGTGTCATGTTCAAGGGGGAACCTGTTCTAAAACTGCTGGGGAGAAAGATCCAAGTGATCTCAGTGGAACTGTTTTAAATAGACTGACTGACCCATGCAATACTTCTGTGTGTCATCACTATAATGTTAAAGCTAGGGTATTTGATTCTGGAGAAATCAGCAGATTAAAAAAAAAAAAAAAAAATTCAGAATCCCCCAACCTCACTTCAGACCTCTCTCCAAAACTGATAAATCCCTACTGCCGGATTCCTTCCCCTTCCCTTAGGTATCACCATCACATCAGACACATAGACACACTCTAGTTCACTATAGTTTTGTTTCTTGCTGTATCCAGCCTCTTTTTCATCATAGCTTTCTCTAATTCTTTCTTTCTTTTCTGAAATCTGTTGAAGGCACTGCCACTGTGCAACTGACTTGCTAGCTTTACCTAACTTGTCTACCTGACTAGCCTTGTAGAAGACACACAAGCAAAGTGCCGATGACTAGGTAGGTAAGTAGACAGCAGACAGGTCATTTCATCATTTTATTTAGTTTGCCGCAGGTTTTTTTTCTCTTTTTGTTGTCACAGTATTTACGTATATAAATGAAAATGCTTTTAAATGTCAGGCCCCAGAATCGGAATCTAAGAGCGCACAACTCCAGATCCGGAAATTCAGTCCTGGGGTCAGAAACATCATCCAAGCTACAGATCAGCTTCATGTGAATACTGATTATAAATACAGAACTCACTGACTAAACCTTGTGAAGTATTGTTTTGCCTTGGTGAACTTACTGAGCGTTATTCTTGAGCTTTTCACATATTTTCTGGATTTTTTAACATTTTGCCTGTTATTTGACTCAGATTTTGCCTTTCGAATTAAACCTGGTTGTTGCTGCACTTGAGCCTCTGCTTTAATTCGTGACACTAAACAATTGCTTAACCTACCTTACAGTTTTCATGTATAATATAGCAAGCTATACACTTTTTTACATGGCCTTAATGTCATGTTTACACAGGCTTTTGCAGCAAAATTGTTATTTGAAAGATCTCCGAAGTGTTGGAGACGAATCATGTAATTTAAAAAATGGTGGTGACTTTCCTTAGTGTCTCCAGCATAAATTACACCCAATGCATGTTCATGTTCATTTAAAATTTTGAATGGTCAATATATATATAACATGCACATACACACACCCACACACACACACAGAGACAGACACTTGCTTCAGGGTATTATTCTCTTCTCACGCAGCCAAGCGATGAGTCATGGAACCAGCCAGTGATGGCCAGGGGAATTTGTGATGAGAGAAAGCATGCTGATTCAGGCACCGCAATGAAGAAGGCCCCCCGAGAATGCAGGTACATTACCCAAGAGACACACACACACACACACACACACACACACACCTACTCACACCTACTCACACACCCCACTCACAGACAGTCTCATATCCAGACAATAACATACTGAGATATTCTTTCCCACTTTTCATGGGCTGATACTAAGAAGAGTGAAGCTCTACAGCCTTGTGTTGTGTGAGTGCAAGGATGTGGTAGCATTTTACTGTGCAAACACTTGGCATACACATGCAGCCTTGTGGTCGAACATGTTTGTGTGTGTGTGTGTGTGTGTGTGTGTGTGTGTGTGTGTGTGTGTGTGTGTGTCTTCTTGTGTGTGCACAAAAAAAAAAAACACAAAGCGCTAAAAAAAAAACACATATATCCCCATAGGCATATAATCTATTTCTCACAACACTCACTTTTCTCTCCCTCTCTTACTGCATTCTCTCTCTCATTTCTCTCACTCCATTCTTTCTTTCTCTTCATCTCATTCTGTTTATTTTTCTTACTCTCTCTCCCTCACTTCACTCTCTCTTTTTGTCTCTGTTTTCTTCCATTTTTTCTCTCAGTTCTCTCTCGCTATCTCCCCACTCTATTTCTCACTACTCTCTCCCTCACACACACGTTATCACTCTCTACATCTATGCAATACACTAGCAAGGATTATAAATATTATTCTATGCTGCTTATAAAACAGTATTGACAGAGTTAAGCAAACACCTGTGTTTCTAAGGCCATGCTGCCTCAGCACACACACATACACACACACACACACACACACACACACACACACTCACAGAGAAGTTACACCATTGGCCGTTGGTGTGCCGGATGCATGTTATTCTGTGCGTCCACTCAGTTGGTCAAACACATAAACAGCCTGAGAAGTGTAAAGGGGAAGGAGATGCAGATGTTTGCAGCGTGACGAAACAGAACAGGATACATTATCATAGCAGAGCACTAACCACAAAAGGAAGCAGATAACACACCCACTTGCAAACACAGATAATTTACTGCACAACTCACCAACAGCAGAAAAAGACTGCTCTCAATATTGTGGACCTTGTGTAAAAATAAGGTAACTGATAGGTTAGGTTTGTGTGTGAATAACAATGACTATGTAGTCATTTCATTGTAATGGCACCTGTCACTAGAGTGGGATATATTAGGCAGCAAGTGAACAGTCAGTTCTTAAAGAAACAGGGGTGGGGTGGGGGGGGGTGTAAGGATCTGAGCTACTAAGGGCTTGTTTGTGATAGCTGGACGACTAAGTCAGAGCATTTCCAAAACAGCAGGTCTTGTGTAGTGTGCAGTTGTTAGTACCTACCAGAAGTGAGCCAATGAAGGACAACTGGTGAATCTGTGACCGGGTCATGGGCACTCAATGCTCACTGATGCATGTGGGGAGTGAAGGCTAGCCCGTCTGGCCTGATCCCACAGAAGAGCTACTATGGTGTAAAAAATGAATGCTGCCTCTGATAGAAAGAAACAGAACACACAGTGGACCACAGTCAGAGCTGTTTCAGCAGCATGAAGGGGACCTACTCAATATTAGGTAGGTGATGTTAATGTTATGGCTGATCGGTGTATATATACACACACAACACAGTGAAACCTATTATTATTGCTTAAACATACTTATATGTCATCACTCTTGGAATAAAATCCAATATTTCCATTTTTGGCTTTTATTTTGGCTAATTTAAAAATATCAGTTGTGCTTATTGTGTGTTGTGTAAAAGCATGTAACTACATTGACAGTTACACATATGGTACTAAAACAGATGGATTATGCAAAAGAATGAGGAAATAAGCTCACATGTGAATCAGGCAAACACACACATACTCATCTCCACGTGTTTTGATCAATAAAGCAAACATACACCCTCTCTCTCTTTCTCTCTCTCTCTCACACACACACACACTCACACACACACACAAGGCATGTGAATCAGGCCCCTCGCAATGTGTGAGGACACCTGGAGATGATGTAAGCTATATTCCCTCCCACTGCACGTACACATGCACTGCAACACACATATGCACAAACACACACATACGCACAGTGACTCATCCTCCATGCTAATGACAGCTGAGTGGGCTTCTCCCTCCACCCCCACAGACACAGTCACTCAAACTGTCACTGTATAGGCATAGATAAGCAGGCCAAAGTCTATATGGTGCTTTATTGCCCCCTGGTGGTAATGATGATTAACACCTAGCTCACTAAAAAAAACTTTTTCTTTAAATTTGTGCAGTTGTTTTGTTTAATATACTGAATAAATAAGCAATGAAATCAAACATCAAATAAGTTTTTACTACTCAGTCTACAAGACGTCAGCTTGGGAACATGATGATCTCAAACCACACTGAGAATTTTACTCAGAAGCACAAGTAAAATAGTGCAAGTTTGCAAAATGATTTTATCAAGAGCAGGCAAGCATAATTTAATCAGACACCTCACCTTCTTATAAACTATTCTCATTGTAACATTAACTCCTAAACAAAGTCTATTGTGTACTGTCAAACATCACACTTTCTTTTATTTAATTAACAGTTAAACCAACCATAAAGAACAAGTTATTCACTTTTCAGTGTTGGGGAAAAACTAAGAATTACACAAATCCTTTAGCAGTCATATCAATTTTTCACTATTAAGTGCATCCCCCCTTCACATTTACTATAGCTTCCATTGTCTTCAGTAGATTGTTTTCAGTTTTTCTACAGAAAGTATAAGAACATTTTTTGCTTCTCACAATTCAAGTTAGTCCTACAAATGTACCCTTGCTCCACATTTCAGATGTCGGATTTTCAAATTTGTGCTCTAGTCCAAATGTCCATCCATTCATCCACTTTCCAAACCGCTTCTTCCATTTTGGGTCGCGGGGAAGCCACAGCTAATCCCAACCAACCAAGGGTCCAAGGCGGGGTACACCCAGGACGGGAGCACCTCGAGGAAACCCACGTGGACACGGGGAGAGCTTGCACACTCCACATAGAAAGACACCCGTGGCTCGAACCCAGGACCTTCTTGCTGTGAGGCAGTGGTAAACGCTGTCACCTCACAGCAAGAAGGTTCTTGGAAGCCTTTTGGACAGTGGGAGGAAACCAGAGCACCCAGAGGAAACCCACATGGACACGGGGAGAGCTTGCAAACTCCACATAGAAAGGCACCCGTGGCTCGAACCCAGGACCTTCTTGCTGTGAGGTGACAGCGCTAAGCACTGCTTCACCACCTTGCAAATGTCTCTTTTAAAACTCTCTATTTCCTCTTTATTTGTAACAGCTTCTTGAACAGCTACACATATTTGTGGACTCAAACAGTGCTGAGTTGTGCTCTCGCAGTGGAAGGATGGACAGACTATTGGACTACTGTTTTGAAGGTGTGAAACAAGAGTGAAGCTGGATTTTCTCATGTCTTTCAAAGATGAAAGAGGACTTGAATGGTCTTTTAAAGTCCAGTTTTCTCTGATGTTAATCATTTTTTAAAACCCCTGGTTTAAAAAAACTGTTGTTTTTCACTTATTTACCTTTCATTCCTTCTTCTTTAACAACGTGGATTATCTTCAATCTAATCTCCTTAGAAATGTCTCCATTAGCCATTATGGACAGTGCAGCAAACTGCAGCCCCAGACAGCATGATGGCCCCTTCTGCATATGCATTTAGACAATGAAGGGTCAGTAGGTCAGTTAGTGAATCTGACATTGCGTAATCTTTGCCGGCCCACTGAGCAGAAAAAAAAAAGTTTTGCTTGAAATAATTACAGAATTCATAATCTCGACTAGGTATGTATAAAAAACTGTGATTTAGACATATGTAGGGTCTACAATTTGCTTCTTTAGTTGTGCCCTAGAGTTACAAGACATATGTAAAAAATAAGGGTATCTTTGAGCAAACTGCATCCTTAATCATCACACACTTGCCTCAAACCATGTCAAGTCTATAAACGTAGTTAAAAGTACTAAAAATGTAATCAGATTTTTCGGCTTTTAAGTACATTATATAACTTCAAAACATTAATAGCAGCCATCTTGAAAGAATCACTATCTTTCTCAGCAAATAGGTTGCAATCAGACTGTTTCACTCGATTTCACATAGCTTATAAAGCAGCGGAATAATTAAAAGCTGTTAAGCTTCTGTGGTTCAGTCATTTGGACAGCAGCCATCTCACATTATATGCAGATGCTGGAGGCTGGCACATCATCCTTCTGTCCTTTCAGTTGGTATTACAGCGGTTCTGGACCCTGCCTGAGCAAGGCTGTGCCCTCTGAGTAAAGAGGGATCATCAACATGAGAGGGGTTGGTCTGGGAGCACTGGCATGCCCTGGCATTACAGGGCATCACTACTGTCTGGAAGCTGAACCTGCCAAGTGCTTGTCTAAGCTTCTCCCTGATGTCTTGAAGTAGTGATTTGTTTGGATGAATGTTTAAGCATGTGTGTGGGTTCTGCAAAGAAGAGATTATCATGCTCTGGTGGTAGATCTCCCAGAGGACAAGTCTCTGCTCAGTCATCCAAGGCCTTTTAAATGGTTTGTGGGTTAAATGTAAGAATGTTGGATAAACATTTAATAGCAAACATTGCATTATGGTGAAGAAGAAGAAGAAGAAGAAGAAATACTCTAATAAAAACGCTAATTATAAATCTTCCATCTATCTCAACATATCTACAGTTTAGCAAAAACATTCCCATTATCTAAAAGGCAAGCTAAGCTTCTATATAACCTTGAGTCGAGCTTCTGTATCACCTATCTCTTTTTGACTTAATTTGGGAGTTGAACCTGAAAAGTTACAATTGTTTAGCATTAATGCAACATAACTTGCTCAAGCAAATGAAACTGTCTCTAAATCTTGGCTTTCTAAATAAAATCCACTGATATTAAAATTTACAGCATTCCACACATCATACAGCATACAACACTCTGCTAGAGTTACCAATAGTTCAGCTGTGCCTGAAACATTGATCAGCATAGCATTAGGTGTAGTTACCAAATACTTTAATTGTTGTAGTCTGGCTGCTTGTCTGGGCAAAGAATCAAAAGTCAACTTACTACGTGAAGGGTTGCAGTGTTGCTGTAACGCGCCGGCGTCGAGGCCGACACGTGAGTTTTCAGAGAGCCCAATAGCAGGGTAGCAGAAGGGAGCACCGCCCCCCGGGCGCGTCAGCGAACAGGGGAGGGGCGCTTTGCGAGACTAGACAAGTCGGCTGAATACAGGTGGAATATTGTGTAGGCGGGTGGGTTTACACTGTCTTCCGCCGGCACAATGTGTAAACAGACCGCATTGGAGCTACCATGTGTAGCGGTTAGCTTAGCCCGCGAGATGGTAACACGGGCTAAGCTAGGGGCCACCCTGGGTCATGCCAGTAAAGGAAAAGGAAACTCTGGAAGCAGGTGCGAGCCAACTATCCGTCCCGACCATATGCGGGGACCCGCGTCGAGCCAGTAGCGGAATCTCCCCCACCTTCGGCCCTCAGGGAGTCCGTCGCGTGCTGGCTCGGGGGTTGCTCTCGGCATACGGTCGGCACACCAGCCACCAGGGAGGAGGAAAAGGGTCTCTAGAAGCAGACATGGGCTCTAACATGCCGTACCCCGGCCGCATGCGGGGACCTGCTTCGAGCCAGCTGGAATCTCCCCCGCCCTCGGCCATCAGGGAGTCCATCTTGCGCTGGCCCGTGGGCCTCAGACATTTGGTCTGGGCACGTCTGCTATTTTCTAGAGGCCTCAACTCGAGAAGGAGCGCAGCCAATCCGTGGCATTGCCGGCCGGTTCGCGGCCGGTGCACTCCACCAACCTGCAGCTGCGTATTGAGCCACAGGCTGACTCGAGTTGAGAAGGCCACTTGAGCCTTGCTCAGACCTCTCTGCTGGGGCAAACAGGGAAAGGGGGAGGAAAGGGACACCCTGAGTTAAAACCCAGAACCTTTACCAAATTACCGGCACAAGTCCGGTGTGGCTAAAACAAGCAGCCACACCAGCCAACAGGGACATATAAGGACTGCGCCAGTCCGACAACCAGCGTTATAAGGGCTTTGGCCCAGGTGAAACACATAAGCATGATTGCTGTAACCATGGCGACGCGCCCCCGACTGACCTGACACAGCGTGGCCGCGAATGCAGAGCACTCAACCGCCCCCTGCCGGCCCGTCTGTGCGCCAACCCTTACAGTTACTCACTACACCTTAAGAACCACTTATGTGCAATGTCCTGCCCCATTATGTCCACCTGAGGGCACCACTGTTTCTTTTGCCCTTCACTCCTTTATGTCCTGCAGCCTCCCTTTCCGAGTTTCTCTCAGAGTTTCCCTTCTGTTTCATACGCTGTCAGTCAGGAAAGTGCCTGCCCTGGTTATGGCAGAGAAGCGAAAGGTTAGGGGCTCTCGCAACGGCAAAAAAAATGTTGATGGATGCAGCTCCGTAGGGGTGCTTCCTTTTCTAGCATTCCAAGCCCTGGCAGAAGTGA
>JBBPDA010127474.1:0-11393 GCA_037974385.1 Arnoldichthys spilopterus | reverse complement strand
CGGCAAAAAAAATGTTGATGGATGCAGCTCCGTAGGGGTGCTTCCTTTTCTAGCATTCCAAGCCCTGGCAGAAGTGACTTCCACTTCCACCAGAAGCTGTGCCAAAACCTTCTGCATGTGATTTCAGCAGATGCCTCAAACAATTCCATTGTCATCCCATTCAACCAGATGACTGTAGTAGTTTCCATACATTAATCAAATCAAAAAGCAAAATAAATAAGCAAATGAAACAAGGTGTTGTCAAGAAAAACATTTAAAGTGGATGCTGTGAAATACATTGCATTAACTGTCATCATGATTTTTACATTTAACATTAAAATTTCTCCAATTTTATAACTATTTAATATTTATTCCTTATTTTTATCCCCATTACAGGATATGCTGTGAAAATGCCTAAACTGACATAGCCTTCTGGTGCTTCTTTCACTTCTTTGGTGTGCAAGGTATCAATTATGCTGTCTTCGGGCATGGAAATGTGTTTTCCCTCCAGAAAATTCAACCAAAGTAAAGGATTAATTAGCATTATCTGTTTGAGTGCTTTGGTTAACAAGCAGCACTGATTTAGCCCAGACCTACTCAATTGCCCAACTTGACAGCACACGGTTGTACATTAAGACACATTATACCACAGAGATGCACATTTCTAAAGACCTGTTGTTTAGGAAGTTGCTGAAGCCCATCAGTCTGGAAAAAAATCACAATTAAAATTAAAAAGTATGAACACAGCTACATTGTTTAAATGGAGGATGTTTACAACAGTTGTTAATCTTTCCAGGAGTGGCTTTCCTACCAAAATATGTCTCAGAACACAACCATAACAGAAGCATAAAATCATCCAGGGTAAGTCCCAAAGAAACCTAGATCACTCAAAAATCTTCAGCCCTTACTTGTTATGGGTAAGGCCATAACACTACTATTGGAAAGACTGCAAAATTGGATTTGTGGCAGAGTAGCAGAGCGGAAATGATTGCTCATTAAGAGTTCCAGAACAAAGTTATTTGAATAAATAATATTTTGGTCAAATTTGGTATGTTATGTCTGGCGGAAACAGTAGTAGAGGAAAGGGTTGAGCACATTTTACTGCATCAGGACTGGATGACCCAATAATTCTTCTGTGATCTGTGTAAGGTGTATGTAGTTGAAAAAATGACAAACATCTATTTCACTTCACTGTCTGTGAACTGAAGTGCAGTTAAGTCATTCATCAAGACTGCAAGCAATGATCCAAACACATCAGTCAATTAATATTACAATAGAAAATTAGAACTTTACAGTTTTGGAATAGCCTAGTTTAAGTCCAGACCTAAATCCTGCAGAGATGTTATGGCAGAACCTGAACTGTGCAGCTCATTCTCAAAAGAAAGGAAGTAGAGTCTCTTTCAAATGGTGATGGAATGAAAATGAGCTCTTTCTAGTTTAACCTTAAATCCACCTTTTCTAAATTCAAGTTCAGTCTCACTGCCAATGTAAGCACCATAAAAGTTCCTCTCTGCTACTGATTTCATTAGTTCAGAGGCACCCAAAGCATTTACTCACAGTCTAGGCAGAGAAAATGATGACATGACTACTGTTATTGTTGTCAGCAAAACAACTACCTCTTTCATAACTATGGTTCTCATCATCTTTTGGTATCATCATCATCATTCCATATGATATTATATTCCATATAGTATTATATTCCATATCACACACACTACTATTTAACTTTTCAGCTTTTTATTTCTTTCATTTTCTTTCTATTTCCAAATTCTTGTAATAAAAGCTTATTACAATAAAATACACTGTAAAAACTTCTGATCCTCTGAACTTCTAATTTAAAGTTGATAACAACAATCTGTGTTTGACCTTAAGTTGTATTGACATATTATTTAAAGTTTAATAAACTCAAAACGTTAAGGCAACCAGATCACTTACTTTTTAAAGTATAAAGACACTGTTAATGATATACTCTCAGTTGCTGCTTTCACCATTTTTAGCATCAAATCAGTATCCTCATATCCTGAGCACCTGCTTTTGTTTGGTCATCCTGGATGTCTTGCTATGTACTACTTTTTCTTCTGGGCTTTTGAACTGACTGGTTTGTTGCTACTGCTGATCATGATTTGTTATGAATCCCCCCTTCTGCACTACTCATACATCCCCCTTTACCTTCAGCATTTATTTGCATAGAACATCAAAATCATTTGCTGTACAAGGGGCATTGAAGGGAGAGGCCTTGTGTAGTTGGACAATAAAAATGCTCCAAAATCAATATACACATGGGGTGTTTTTATGCTACTCCTGAAAACACACTGATTGGGAGATGCAATGTTGTATTTTGACAGTGATGAATTCAACTTGCATTATATTTAGTACCTCTTGTTTAAAATACAATATAATACATTTTAACACCTTCACAATTAAAGGGCAATTTGCCCAAAATTCTGCCTAATTAAATTGTTAGGATGTAAGCAAAGTAATTCAGAGTGGTAATTTCACAAGAACAAAGTAATTCAGTGTGGTTTCACATGAAATATTGGTTACACTGTTCAATTATGCAGAAATTAACAGAATTTTCCTTTTTAAGTGGGCATGCACAAATGTTAGGGTTTCACATAACTACATGTCTGGATACATGACCACTGCCATATTCCTGCAACATCAGCTTCCAAACACTGTTCAACCACACTGCAAATACCACAGGCCGGAGCTGCAGCCACAGAATCACAGTTTTTTTTCTCTTTTCGTGCAACAAGTGATTGTCACAGCCAGGCCACCTCGCTAGCCTGATATCACAAGTCTCTGCCTGTCAGAAGAAATGCGACTAGCTGTTAGCTTTTGTTAGAGAGTGCCACGTCTGTTTCTGCTTAATCCAATGCCTTCAACAGATGGCTTGTAATGTCAATTTTATGGTGCTTGACTGGACAGATCGCCATAATTGTGCAGAAATATAAGCAACTTATTCCATATATGGGTATTATATGTGTTTTGCATCTCCTTCTGTTTGCAGTGAAGGTCAGTATTTGTAAAGCTTTAAGACAAACATCTTTCATGACAACTCTTGACAACTGACATAATCCTACATAAACATTTTTATTCCAACAGTCATCATAGGCTGCTATGGTCGATTCTGAAGTTGTTTCACATCATAAAATGACCCTTTATAAACAATTACGCAGGTTTATGCCAGTTGTCATAACTGTATGTGTCATGTAGCCTTATAGACAATGGCTTTAAGAGAAGTATTACCATGCAAACAATATAATAAATGTTTACAGAATCTACTGACAAACTGGGAAATGCTCAGTGGCACAGTACCTATATTACACAGCCAATGGAGAAGGGGTCCTAGGGGTTTTCCCTCTCATTCTCTCCTTTTGTCCTACACACACCATTCGCTTTTTCTTTCTCATCTGGTTTATAGAGGCTAATGTAACTTAATATAATGCTAGACTGTGACACATGTTCCAGGTTCTGAAAGAATGAGGACAGTTCTGATGTTATTTATAGGTTTGCCAGTCATATCAAAGCATATTACTGATAATTAATATGCAGGTTTGAATGCTGATTAAAGCTAAAGCTTAGGCATAGCTATCACAGGCACCACTAAGAGCTAAAAAATCTAAGGACTGAGCATTGAGCATAATTTCATTATGAGTCATATACTTGCATCCTGCCCATGAGAAAATTGTCATGCTCTATAATAGTGTTTATGATAATTGTGTTTTTAAACAGTTGGCTTCATGTGTTTAAACATGCATACTGTTAGAATGTAAATTAAATTAAATAAAAAAAACTTAAAATTAAGCATATATTCCTTGGTGTGTTTTAAAAAATGTATGAAAATTGCTCTGTAAAACTCTTGCAGTAAGATCTAATAAACACTAGGAGTCACTCTTGATCAAGAGTCTGGTGTTTTTCTGGGCCTACTGACCGTTATGTTGACCTCATGTGGCCACAAACTAGACCATGAGTAGCAGGGTGGTTAGCAAGGCATGAGCAAAGCTTATCTCTTTAAAGAGACTTCTGAATTATGAATATTTCAAATATAGTGGGACAATAAAAATGCTCCAAAATCAAGATACATCTGGATTGTTTTTAGGCTACTCCTGAAAGGATATTAATTGATGCAAGGATATATTTTGACACTGATGTTATGGGAAGTATATTTGTTACAGATTTCCAAATAGCACAAATGAACTGTGCTGCACCATTATAGTAGTATGATCTAATGATGAATCATGTCCACTCAAGTCTTTCTATCAGTTTAGTGGTGACTATTGTACATCTGTCTGTTGCTTTCACATACATAGTGTTTGTGTGTTATCTGTGTATGTCGGTGGGAATCCATGTGTGTGTGTGTTTGTGTTTGTGTGTGTACGCACTCATAGCTCCTTCACAATAGTTTTGGAGGGCATGGCATTTTGAGGAAAAGGCCATGGAATCCAAATGATCATATTTTTTTCTTTTGGCCCTTGGTAGCCTGAGTAGTAGAGCAGAAAAATGTTTCATAATGTGTGTGCGTGTATATGTGTGTGTGTGTGTGTGATACTTTCCCTGGGAAGGGGTGTTGTGTCTTAAGTGTAACAACAGTACATTGCAGAAAAGAGGCACTTTTTTTCCACCAATTTATTAATCCTTTTAGGCGATGTTCCCTGTTCAAAAATGCAAATTGAATCAATCTGAGTCTGACTTTTAAGACTTTCAAGTGGGATTTAATTAGAAGCCGAGGCGCAGAGTTTTAATGAGAGAGGGGGTGGAGGGAGAGGGGAGGAGAGAGAGACAGAGGGAGAAAGAGAGAGAGGGGAGGAGAGACAGAGAGAGAGGGAGAGAGAGGGAGAGGGGATGAGAGACCGAGAGAGAGAGAAAGAGAAAGAGAGAGAGAGATGGTGGGAGAGCATTGCTCTGATGTGGATCCTTTGGGAGAGGCGAAGGACACACACATACACACAAAGAGCTCTGTCTCCCGTCCGCCTGGTGCCCAGGATGTCCTTGAACTTTCAGCCTCTTTGCCTATGCCCACGTCTGTACGAAGAAGGATTAGATAAAGAACGTTAGTGAATGCAGAGCGTGCTGTGCACACACACACACACACACACACACTTTTACTGTGTCTAGTTCTATTCCTCTCTCTCACTCGCTCTTTCCCTCTCTCTCACAAACACACACACACACGCATACACACAGTGTCTGAAAGGGAACATTCTTACACAATGGTAAACCATACCAAATTTCTTTGTACCCAGATACGTTATATACTCTCTATACTCTATATAGTTATATGCTATACTCTCTCTCTCTCTCTGTCTGTCTCACACTCTCTCATTTAGAAAGCAGCCTGTATTTGCCAGACCCATCTGGTTTGATTTTCCGATCTTGAGAATTCATTCCAAACGCTGAAATGAGAAATGATGACTGCTGTCTCTTGCTTCTTTTTCCCCCTCTGCTCTGCCTTCCATTCATCGTTCTCCACCAGCTTTCCTCCTTTCATCACCTTTTTTTTCTCTTTTTTAGATCATCTTACCTGTTTTCACTTGGTCTTCTCATATCTTCTGCCTGTAACCCTCGCGCTGTACCTGTACACAGTTGAAGGGATAGTGGGTGCTAAGGGCCTACGTGATTGATATGTGGGGAGACAGGGTCTATTCTATGACCACCATTAATAACCAGGACAGGCTTAGTCACAAAAAGGAAAGGAGCGCTCATACATATACAGTACCCATGCAGGGGTATGGCTCTTAAAACACTCCAGCCAGTCTTGACACATAACTAAACTCACAGCTCAGTCAGTGGGCCTCAGAGGCCTTTGTCCACCCCAGTTAACCTGTCCATGCTCTGCCTAAAAAGCATTTTTTTGTAGCTGGAAAAAATTATGGATTGTTTGATTAATTTAGCTAAACAATACTTTGAAAGTGTTTCTTTGAACAATTTAAACATTAGATTTTCATGCTTTGGCAGAAGTTGCTGTGAAGCAAACTGACTCAAATGCATCTAACCAAATCTCTTTAGAATAGAATAGAATAGAATAGAATCGTAGTTTATTGATCCCTTGGGAAAATTTACTTGCTACAGTAGCTAAGAAAGATACATATACTGTATACATCCTTATATATATATACACACACACATTTACATACTAAAATATACATACATAAAATAAAACAAGATTAAATAAAATAGAATAAAATAAAATCTTACTATATACACACAACATCCAGTCTTAACCAAAGTCTTTTTATTTTTTTTTTTACAAAAAAGTGTCAAAGATATATTGCACAGAAAATATTGCACATTGCACAGTGATTGCACGGTGATTGTGTTGCATTATGAATGAGTTAAATATATTGCACAGATACAAATACAGCTGTGTGTGGGTTTTTTATTATATAATTCTATCATTAAAGAAGGGTGACCAAGAGCTAACTTGCTAACATGCTAACTGGCCAGTTAAATTCAGAGACAGGATTTTAGTTCAAATATTAAATTTAGGGCTCACTGGCCCTGTTAACACTGGCATTAACATGCATCCTCTCTAGTCCAATTGTTATTGCTATCCAGTGTCGACCAGAGGAGGATGGGTTCCCCCTTCTGAGCCTTGGTTCCTCCTGAGGTTTCTTCCTACAGCTAGGGAATTTTTCCTTGCCTCTGTCGCCTTTGGCTTGCTCTTTGGGGGCTCAGACCCGGTTTTTGTAAAGCTGCTTTGTGATGTCAGTTTTAAAAAGGGCTATAGAAATAAACTTGACTTGACTTGACAAACGGAAATCTGATAACTCAGACCACATCCAAATTTTCTCCTGCGGCCTATTTATGGTGCTTAAACTAAATGTGTTTGAACATATTAAAAGTGAAGCAGTGTGTAAGGATAAATCTTATGGTTCACTGATTGAAACACTCTTGCCCGCACGTGTGATGGGTTAAATGCAGAGGTTGCATTTTGTTGTGGTGCTTGTGTGTGTTCACAATGACAAATAGTCACTTTTACTTCAATGTTTCTTTAACTAAAGCTTCACGCAGCACATATTCCACTCACTGCTAGACAAGGTAGACTAGGGATGCCACATCAAGGCAATAGGCTGTCCTTACATCTGCACTTTTAAGTCTTTGTGTCACTATGCTGCATCAAGCTGGTCACAAAGTGGGTGTTATAACTTTTTCCTCAGATAGAATGAAGCTTTTGAAGTTTTTTTTACAACTATTATACTTTGGCATTACATCCCTAAACATTTATTTCTCTTATAATACATTTTTAAACATACTTCCAGTGTTGGACTTTGACTAGAACTTTGCGAAGCACTATTTGTGCTAACAGTTTAGCAAAACTTGTGTTATAAAATTACAAACTGATTATAAAGCAGAAGCTGTGCAGTCAATTTGACACATGTAAATGCATTTGCTACAAGTGTTAACCATGTCATTGTCAGTGGGGACTTGGCTTACCTAGCAAACATACATTAAACTGACATTGCTGTAAAGCACAGCACATTTAAGTGCTAGGAATTGGAGTCCAGTACTTGGGACCCACTACAATGATACATGGCCTCACTGCTCCATAGCTGATTGATTTCATTCTTTAATAATCAATGCCTTATGTGGAACCAGATGAGGAACCAGATTCAACCAGAGAAATGTTCAAATGAGAACCCACTGAGAGAAGAAGAGAAGAAAAGAGAAGAGAAGAGAAGATGGTTGAGCTGTAGAAAAGAGAAGATCCATTTCCAGTTCTCTTGCCCATTATTGATCAATCTGGAGGCTAACCAACAAGCCAACAGACCGACCATAACCAGTCACCACACTGATATTATCAATGGAGACATACCTTACATAGCTAACATACATTAAACAGACAATGCCATACAGGACATATATGTTAGTGCATGTTAGTAGTTTAGATTTAGAGCCCAGTACTGAAGACCAACTACAGTCATCCACTTTTTTTCTCTAACATATTTTATTCTCTAATAATCAAGGCCTTATGTAGAACCAAATGAGGAACCAGATTTAAACAGAGAGCTTATGAACTTGTTCTGGACAATGGGAGCCCAGTAAGAAGAGAAGAGGAGAGAAGAGAAGAGAAGAGAAGAGGAGAAAAGAAAAGAGAAGAGAAGAGAAGAGAAGAGAAAAGAGCAGAGAAAAGAAGAGAAGAGATGATCCTTATTCATTTCCCTTTAGCATTATTGATTCATTTGGAGGCTAACCAACTAGCAAACGGATTAATCGTAACCAGTCTTCACATTAAAGAGAACCTATGTAAGAATCTAATGACCTCTTTGCAGGCTTCAAAGTCTTCTAATCACATTTAAACAGTTGAACATGCCAGCACCAAAGAAAGCATTCAGAGGCTGAAGGAGACTCCGGCTATAAGCAACACAGAAAGTGTGAAAAAAAGACAACAGGGAGTGTGAGTCTGAGTAGAGAAAAGAGAAGAAATGAGAGGGAAAATGTAAGGGGGGAGACGCTGCAGAGGGGAAGGGTGAGAGAGAAAGAGTGAGAGAGAGAGAGAGAGAGAGAGAGAGAGAGTGATGAGAGAATGAGGAAATGAGCAAGAGATAGACAGGAAGGGGTAGGAGGGTGCTTTAATGAATTAATGACTGCTCTCCACACTCCTCAGTCACAGACGGAGGGAGGAGAGCAGTGCTGCTGATGAAATAATAAATAAACACATGAATAAGAGAAGAGATATACATGAGGCGCAGCACGCACACAGGGGGGTATGGATAAGAGTCTCTCTTTTTCTCTCTCTTCTCTCTCTCTCTCTCTCTTTTTTGATGTGCTCGACTCACGGGATTGTTCAGGATTTTGGAGAGACACTGATAGATAGCCTTCATTTTTATGTGGAGACAAAATATGTTGTTACTCTGAGGTTGACCTGTCTAAATGTATTAAGACATAGCTTCTAATGAGTAAATTTAGTGCACTTATTGCAAACACAGGCCCGAAACCGCACATACACACAGCTTGTAAACCTTCATAGAAAAGCATTCCCAATAGAATGGGAAGCTCTGGAGCAACTGTACACATCTGACATCATCATGCCTAATTCATCATGCCTGATGCACCATCTAGTGGGATATAAAGCCCTCAACATTAGGCTGTGGATCAGTGGAACTGTGTTCTCGGGACTGATGGAGGTCCATCAGGATGGAAGTCTCATAAGGTTAGAACTAATGTGATTGTAGGTTTTCACACCATCAAAGCAGGATCACAAATTAATAATCTTAATAAATTAAAGTAATAATTTCTTTGACAAATGAAAGAGGGACCTTCTCTGTGAACACGAGAATGGCATTTATAAGAGACTGACACTCACCAGGGAGCCTGTATGTTTGTTCAGTGTTTGTGGTGGACCAAAGGATCAAAACAAGTAGTACATAGTATAGAAATAATAATGGTAGCTAACTTTTGAATTGTGATTTTTAAAATGTATTTTATAGCTCTGAAGCATATTGTACTACTATGTACAAATTTTAAGGGAATATTAAGTTAAACAACAATCAGTCAAAACATTAACACCACTTACAGGTAAAGTGAATAACATTGACTATTTAGATATTTCATTACAACAGCACCTGTCGGGAGGGGGAGGGGTGAGCAGTCATTTCATGAAACTCACATGCTGGAAGCAGGAAAAATGGACGAGCCTAAGGAAATTAGCTACTTTGACAAGGACCTCTTTGTGATGGCTAGACAAATAAGTCAGAGCATCTCCAAAATGGCAGGTCTTACGGAGTGTTCCAGGTGTGCAGTAGTTAGTACCAATCAAAATGATCCAAAGAAGGCCAGAAACCTAAGGGCACCCAAGGCTCATTGATGCAAGTGGGGTGCGAAGGCTTTTCTGATTCCACAGAAGACCTACTGTGGTTTAAAAAGTGAATGCTGACTCTGATAGAAAGAGGTCAGAACACAGAGTGCACCACAGTCAGAGCCATTTCAGCAGCATGAGGGGAAAGTACTTACTATTAGGCAGGTGCTGTTAATGTTATGGCTGATTGTTGTACATTAACATAGGAAAGTATGATTATTAGTAGTCATTTTATATGAAAAACACAAATTACACACATTTAAATACTGTAAAGTTGACACAAAGGCAACAGTCCACAAATGTTTGCACCAACACAAAAATATTCATGGAAAATATCAGTTTAAAAGATTTTTTTGTGAAGTCATTGAGATGTTGGAAGACATTTTTCAGATAAAATGTACTTTGGATATTTATATTGGTTTACCTTCATGCATTAATTTTAAAAACACCTACAGCTCTGTCTGTTATTTTAAACACTTTATTGGTTTTCATTTACAGGTTTATACTTTCTACTACTGTCTACATTTATAACACTGTGATGCTGGATAGAACTACTAACAAAACTTCTGGGGAAAGACGGTTTATTTTTCCAAACTGTACATATGTTTGTGCATCTTCAGTTCATGTGCAAATATAGATAGGTATACAATATATGTATGTATGTATTTTATGAAATTGTTTATAATTTTCATAATTTATTTTATTACATAAATAATTAAATATATCTTTATTTTTATATATAATTAAATAAAGTTAAATCTGAATAAAAAAAAACTGAATTCTGAATTTGTTTCAAGATTAGTCACAAATAACAAGAACTGGCTAACGTATTTGGCTGAAATGTTATAAGTAACATTCAGGAATCAGGAATCAGCCTGATCAGGGGTTTTTTACAGGTATTGAATGTGCTCTAGCACACTTTAGTATCACATTTACAATAAGTTAGTAAATTAGATCTCCCTCTCTCTCTCTGTCTCTCTCTCTCTCCTGGGCGATGGGCTCTCTAACTAAGAGCAGCTGGAAGTGCTGAAATATTTAACACTGCTCTGGGAAAGTGTTGAATGCTAATCTGAGCCGCTCTCGTCACTCCATGGCGTGCGTCTGCTCTCTGATGACCCTGGGACGAGCATAGCTTGAGGCATGCTAATAAAGGGGCGGGGTACTGGGAGGCAAAAAGGCAATGACGCAATGGCAGGATGGAGCAGGTACTGGTGTCTGTTAGCTAACACACATATTATAATACTGATTTAAATTTGTTCAGTTTTACAGGCATCAAGTTCTACATGCCAAAGATCCTTATCTGTTAAAAGACATAATAGCCAGCATATGTTATGGGTGAAATGAATGTATGCAAAGGCACCTTTTACTCTAAGACTTATATTAGAATTTTAGAGAGACATACAGTGGGTTCGGAAAGTATTCAGAACCCCTTCAATTTTTTAATTTTTGCCATATTGCAGCCATTTGCTAAAATCATTTAAATAAATGTTTCCCTTCATTAATGTGCACACAGCTCCCCATATTGACAGACAATAAAATTTTTTGAAATTGTTGCAGATTTATTAAAAAAGAAAAACTGAAATATCACATGGTCCTAAGTATTCAGACCCTTTGC
>JBBPDA010127349.1:0-18166 GCA_037974385.1 Arnoldichthys spilopterus | reverse complement strand
ACATGTGCACGTGTGATGGCTTAAATGCAGAGGTCACTTTTCGTTGTAGTGCTTGAGTGTGTTCACAATGACAAATGTTCACAAACATGTCACTTTGGCCAAAATCTTTTTCTTTAGCTTTATAATGAACCGGTAAAAGTCGACAATGATGATGAACAACCCCAAGGGCTTCATACCTGCTTCACTGCCTGCTGCTCCACATGTGCACGTGTGATGGCTTAAATGCAGAGGTCACTTTTCGTTGTAGTGCTTGAGTGTGTTCACAATGACAAATGCTGCCCAATTAACCGTCTTAAGCCGGTCCATTATAAGCCAGAAAGCTGTTTTAAAAAATGCAAAACATGAACTACTTCAAACTAGCAGCCGAAGGGGCCGGCGGTTAAGGCGATGAACTGCTAATCCATTGTGCTCTGCATGCGTGGGCTTGAATCCCATCACCGTCAAAGGGTGGTATTTATGGGCAGTGGTGGCCTAGTGGTTAGGACCTTGCCCTTGTGAACAGAAGGTTGCAGGTACCTGACCCAGGCACCACTGAGGCACCCTTGAGCAAGGTACCGTCCCACTAGACTGCACCCTGGGCGCTCATAGCTGCTTTCCGCTCCACATGTGCCCGTGTGATGGGTTAAATGCAGAGGCCGCATTTCATTGCGGTGCACTTTGTGTGTGATTGAGTGTGTTCACAAACATGTCACTTTGGCCAAAATCTTTTTCTTTGGCTTTATAATGAACCGGTAAAAGTCGACAATGACGATGAACAACCCCAAGGGCTTCATACCTGCTTCACAAGACTAAAAATCAGAGCTGGGAGTCACAGCTAGCTTTCGAAATGAAGAGGTATAAGAGGTTTTAATCAATCAGCTCACATTAGCAGTGGTGCAGTAATATGAGATGTTTTGAATCACCATGAAACCATTTTCTCACAGGATATTATCTTACAGAGACCACAGCTCATAATTCACTGATGTCATCAGGAAATACTTTCACTGCAGAGCAGAACATCTCTCATAACATCCCACTCATACCATTGTGGTTCTCTGGGGTCACTGGAGGTGAAATACAGATACTGATTGTTAAATTGTCCCAAAAAAAAGAAGAAGAAGAAGCTGAAGAGTGTGCATTTCATTTGAAGCAAGTGGTGGTCCGGCAGTCTTTGGGGGGACTGCATCGCTTTAGCACGCGAGCAGCCATCTGTAGAACTCTGTAGCGTTCGCGAAGGTGTCGCCTCTGCACGTGCTCAGTAAAGATCTCGGTCACGCACGCTGCGGGGAACCAGCCTCTCGTCCCGTCCCGAAGATTGTGGCCCTCCATCTGCCCTGAAATGAGGAAGAGACGGGTGTAAAGAATATGTATTGCATTATTTCCTCATCCTCTGACTCACACGCCTGCACGTCATTACTAGTAGTAACAGTGTTTAATTTAGTTCAGTTTTATCTCTATAGCTCTTTCTATAGCTGACGTCGTCACAAAGATGCTTTACAGAATCCGGGTCCGAGCCCCTAATGAGCGAGCCAACGGCGACGGAGGCAAGGAAAAACTCCCTAAGCTGGAGGAAGAAACTTTGGGAGGAACCAAGACTAAGATAGGGGAACCCATCCTCCTCTGGTCAACACTAGATAGCAATAAAATCAAGAAGAAAGTAAAGTGTTGTGTTGCAGTCTGAAAAAAGTTCTACCTCTACTGAAGGTTCTCTTTGGCGACCATTATGTGTCTCTAAATTTTAGGAATTTAAGTAACATTAATGGAATGTTCTAATAATGTTCCCAAAATATAAGCTTAGATTTGTATTTCATTATATAAACTTCTTTTTTATTGTGTGTATGTAAGGTGTTCTATCTAAACTGGTCACGTGGAAGCCAATCCCAGCTGACTTGTGGCCTAAGGCGGGGTTCACCCAGGACAGGAGGCCAACCCATCACAGGGCAACACATAGACAGACAACCAGTCATACACACAATGCTAATGCAATTTAGAGCATCCAGTCAACCTACTGCAGTGGGAGGAAACCCGAGCACTTGGAGGCAACCCATGCAAACATGGGGAGTGCTTGCAAACTCCACACAGAAAGGCCCCCGTGGCCAACACGAGGATCAAACGCAGGACCTTCACGCTGTGAGGCGACAGTGCAAACCACTGCACCACCGTGCCGCCCAGAAGATGTTCCTCCAATTTAAAAATTAGGGGAACATTTTTAGAATGAAAATTTGTTAGCTATGTAGAACCCTGCATCCAAGCTAAGAACTATTTAGGAATCTTCACTTTAAAGAGTGCACATCTGGCTGTGACTTGGCAATGTCATGGTTCTGGTGTAGCCCTTGTCTGGCAAACACATCTGGCCCATCCATTATATACCAATATATTATATATATATTATATGTGGACGGTCACTGGACCGGATTAAATTTGTCCTGTGTTTCATATTATGTTTCATAAGCATCATTTAACACGTGTAACTCTCTATTTACCTGTAATGTATACTTTATTTCTATACATTTTTTCTTACTTTAGATTTAGCTTCCTAATTCCTTTTTGAATGTTAACTTTATTTAAATTGGAACGGTCTCAGGAGTCTTCAGGGTACATTTCACTACATGTATTTATCTATGTATGTGACTAATAAACAAATCTTAAAATTTTGATCATTTCAGGTGTATTTGGTATTTATGCAGATGTAAGTAGACAAGGTAGTGACAATATCAGTGCAGTCATGACCCCAGGAAAGATCCTTACTACCCTTATGCACGTAAACAGGCCCTCTTAATGTCCCGAATACAAAATGATGTTGTATTGGTAGGCAGAAGCACAGGGAGTTTACCGTCAGATGTTTTCTGTATGACGTTGACTATGTCTTCCCTCTGTAGACTCAGCTCTCCTGGCTGTTTCGCTTCGTACACCTCAATGCAGCGCACCTGAGGGCAGTCTGAGACAAAAATAGCATACATTTGCATTAGTTAAAATTGAGTACAGCTGATACAACCAATAAGTTACAGTGTTGTCTAAAATATTGACAATTCCGCCCTCTAGTGGACATTTTAGAGCATGACACTGCATATATTAATACGAGTGTGATTTTTTAACATGTTTTTAATGGATGTGATGAACAAAGACATGGAGACAGTTATTATTGTACACATAAACTATATTAAGAGGCTTTTGGAGACAATGCTGAATCCCAGCAGAGCAACCTTGATTGTTGACACTTACCCCACTCTTCATATACTCCCTCCTCCTCCAGCCTTTGGCCGCTGAGCACGTTCAGCCAGCTGTCTCTATCTGCTCTGAGCACAAAAACCAAGCTGGGATTAAGAAAATTACCCATTGATGATTTACAGCTATAGTACAAACACGTGAGGGGAAAATATTTTTCTCATTGATTAGATGTGGGCACAGTGGGCAGTGGTGGCCTCGCGGTTAGGACTTTGCCTGGGCCAGGTCTTGACCCAGGTACCACTGAGGTTCCCTTGAGCAAGGTACCGTCCCACTATGCTGCTCCCTGGGTGCTGCTGATACAAAATACATTCAAAAGTGTCTACTGAAAAGCTGATTAACTCCGTGTCTTCGTTGTTTTTTGCTAGCTCGTGAAATGTACATGCAAATAGCTTAGAAGTGAATCTACTCACTGTGTAGACGCCTGTAGTAAGTAATGGGACATGACGCCTCTATGGTTCTTCACAAGAGCCAGCTGAAAAACTCTGCTCAGGTCACAACCATCTAGGTCCTCCTCCAGGTTAGCACCCTCTGTGACTTCAATCAGGGAACGGTGAACATGATCATGCACTACGAATCTGTCTGACCTGAGACACAAAGAAATGACATATTGCTGATAAATATCAACTTTAGAGTAGTGGACAGTGGTTGCCTTAGCGATTAGGACCTTGCCTTAGGTCGCAGGTTCATGTCTCAGCCCACGTTCCACTGAGGTTCCCTTGAGCAAGGTACTGTCCCACTACACTGCTCCCCGTATGCCGGAGACAGCTGCTCCACAAACGCACATGTGATGGGTTAAATGCAGAGGTCACATTTCATGGTGCACTTTGTGTGGTTGTGTGTGTTTACAATGACACCAGGTTTATCTGCACTTACTGTACCTGGTAGCTTTTGCTTTTTACTCTCTTACTTCCGACAAGTGTGTGAACTACTTATGAACTGGAAACACAGTTGAAAGTGACTGTCATTGTGAACATACTTAATCATACACAAAGTGCACCACAATGGAATAGAACCTCTGCATTTAACTCACATGTGCACTTGTGGAGCAGTGAGCAGCGGGGAGCAGTGTAGTGGGACAGTACTTTGCTCAAGGGTGCCTCAGTGGAACCCAGGCCAGGACTTAAACCTGCGACCTGCTGTTCACAAGGGCAAGGCCACTAGGCCACCACTGCCCACCACTAGGCCACCACTGCCCAGTTGTGAAGCATTTTGGAATCATCCTCACATCCACTGAAGGTGGTTTTTATTAAAGCTGTACTTTTGACTTGTGTTTACCTCACTTTCACATTAGAGTATATCGTTGGTGTTGCACCAAAACTTGGGATCTATAAAATGGTAACTGTATAATGTTAAGAATGACATTTTTATTTTATTCCAGGTACATTCTGGAACATTTCTACTGATCCATTAACATAATTACATTAATTATATTATTTCTCATAAAAAGAGTGAAGAGGACCAAAGGTCTAATAATTGTATGATATTGTTTGATATTTTACAGCATGGAACCTTGCAAATATAGTTTTTCACACTGTCTTCCTTCATTCTCACCCTTTCCTTGTGGCCACCAGCAGCAGATCACTGAAGAGGAACAGATGCACAGGGCAGAGTTTCTTCTGGCCAAAGATGTTCTCCTTTAGAGAGAGCTGGGTCAAGTCCCCCTCTCTGATCAGCCAGCGAGAAGATGACACAAGAGGCAGGGCCTGAAAGAGAGAGGAGCGCGAGAGTGCATGAGAGAGAGAGAGAGAGAGAGACATATTTGCCCCCCCCCAAGATCTATTTAAGCAAATCTATTTGACAAACTTGAACAGTCAAGTCAAGGTCACCTTGCACTCAAATTCGGTTTTGTTGGCAATGAGTACCAGCTCCTCCATCTGCTTCATTTTGCCCACTTCCCTATTGCACGCCTCCACCACCTACAACGGCACACAGCGTGTGTTATCAAACCAAACAAATTGCACTAAGTTCCATTTGTCCACGTGTTATCAACAGCACTCACACAGTCGCACCGACAAACCAACAGAGCAGGACTTGGCAGCAGCAGTGTAGTTACCTTTGAGATTTCCCTCAGCGCGCTCTCTGCAGAGGCCTGGACGTCTGACCCCGGACGGGTCCTCTTTAGAACTGTCTGCAGTGGGTGAAATGTCAGAAATTGTAGAAAAAAAACATGCTGGAACATTACCCTGATTTCTGCGCTAACTATTTAAAACATGAAACTTTATTTACCTTACCATAAACCTTATTTCACTTTTAAATTCACACAAAAAATTTTTTAAATGTTTTCATTGAGCAACTTTTGTAAAAAAATTTTTGCCATAGTGCAAAAGTGGGTGAAAAAAAGGACAAAATTAAGTGGGAAAAGCAATACAAGAAAAATGAGAGTTTAACAGAGAAATTGGTGTTAAAACAGTGAATGGAAAAGTTAAAATAAATTTAAATAAAATTTGTGTTTGATTTGTTCACTGATTGAGTCTATTGTTCCATCTTACACTCTTGTGGACAATAGACTGACAGATGGACAGAGACACAGAATTATAATCACTGTCCATTTCGTTTGTTCTGCTGTAGCAGCTGCTTATGTGTTACATTTGCATTGTGTGTGACTTTTGCTCTGAATGTTTTTGATTTTTTTTTCATTTTTGGATGATGAATAATTGAAACACAACCAGTTTACAACACAACACGCAGCTGCCAAAGCTGGTTTGCTGACATGCCCCAACTCTGAATGTCTGGACTTGTTTCATGTTTCACACATCTATCTTAAGTCTGCTCATAATTATTTAAAATAATTAAAATATTTTAATTAGCCAGTCGGGTGATATTTTAGTTTCTCTAGAAGTTCTCTGGGTGGATAAATTTCCAAAGTTTGCTGATGGTTTTTGCACTATAAGCTGTTAATGTTCAGATTCTTTTTGGAGTAGCATCTAAATTCTCCCATCAGAGCTGATATGGAGAATGTTCTGTTGAGGAGTGTTAGTAATGTAACATGATGAGTTTTCATCAGGATAAAATTATTGGCTTATTTTGACATCAGTGTTGGTCTACACCAGGACGTTTTCTTTTCAGCAGGTCAGTGGACTTGCTCCCAACTGTCATAGTGAGGAAAACTGCCTGAGCTGATGGGGCAGTGGAGGCAGATCTTGAGCATGGCCAAAATGTATGTGTTCATAATGCTAGTGTCCAACTACCTTAAAGCTGTTAACTGTACAAAAAACAAAATATTTTTTATGTAGTACTTTTTGTACTTTTGTACTATTTATTTATTCATTTATTAATGAATTTTTTTTATTTAGTTAGTTTATATATTTATTTATTTAGTATTTTTTAGATGTTTAGCCCTTTTTACCTCCATTTAGCAATGACTTGCTCGCATCCTCTGGTGTTTTTCAGTCATTTGTTTTTTTATCCAATGGAATGAATAGGCAGTGGCCAGGCTCCTCACACACTGGCTCTGATCCTACCATGGTTGTTCTGTCTCTTTTGCCAAATGCACACATAGGTATGACTCTATAGGTAAACTACTGCCCTCTTTAGTTTGGGTCATTAACATGCTCTAGTTTGGCACCACAACGAAATGTGACCTCTGCATTTAACCCATCACACAGCGCCCGGGGAGCAGTGTAGCGGAACGGTACCTTGCTCACGGGTACCTCAGTAGTGCCCGGGCCGGGACTCAAACCTGCGACCTTCAGGTCCCAAAGGCAGTGTCCTAACCACTAGGCAGGAAGTAAGGGAGTGTAAGGCAAAAGCTACCAGGTACAGTAAGTGCAGATGAACATGGCATATGGTGCAAAGTACAATTTCTCTGGAATGCAGGAATAAACTGTGCTTCTTTCTTCTCACCTCCATGAGGATCTTGAGGCGAGGAATCCTCTGGAAAGGCAGAGAGAGGAACGAGTCAAGAGGCAGGCGGTTGCAGCAGGGGTCTTCCTGTAGTTTGCTTAAAATTTCCACAACTTGAGGGCTCTCTTTCCTGACAAGAGAAGCAGCACATACATATATTCGCATATAGTATTACAACTCATAATTCCTACTATTTTAGTCCAGTTAATGGCCCACATCACAGATGACTGAATTATTCTTGCTTTCTGAGTCCATATATGGACTATACTGAAACATTTCATTACTTTTGTGATGTCACAGCCATGCAAATATTTGCATATGACCACTCATTCAGCCTACAGCATTTCAGCTCATCCATTCTCAGTGAAGTGATAAGGAGTGTTGTTACTGCAGACAGCCCATAGCTCAGTTCTTGGAGTAAAAGGTGTTGGGATAAGATTCAACATTGTGTTGTTCCTGACTGTTCTGAAGCAAATAGATCGTTGCAGCCTCTCAGGGAGTCCGGACATAAGAAAGAAATTTAATTTAGAATTTTTTTTCTAGTTTTCACAAAGACTTTGATACAATCTTAACTGTTTTCATGCATTTCAGTACAGAGTGCTTTATGATCAAGGCACAACACAGAGCAACCAATCAGGACTGAATTCATTGACATATATAGCATTAAGGGCACAATAACTTTAATAAAAATAATTATGACTGATTTTGGTTTATTAAACCACACAAATGCTATAAGTGGATTTATGGGAGAAAACGTAGAAAAGAAAAGAAAAATATGGTCCCTTAGAACTCGACAGGGTAAAGCAGCTTAAGGTCCTTTATCCACATCATCCACTTAGTTTGGAAGAGCTACCTGTGGATCAGAGTCCAGATTTCTATCACGATGATCAATATAAAGTGGTATCCCAATGTAAGGACTGAGTAAATGTGAAATTCCTTATCTACCTCAGGGTGTGCAGAGTCTGTTTCTGGTAAGGCATGTTGCGGATGTAATCCACATAAGCCCCGAATGGGCTAGTGGCATAATGATGTACAACATCACAGATGGCATCACAAACCAGTGTGGACTCCAACTTCTGCACCATTGTGTCCATAAAGCTAGAAACCCATACACACCCACACCCACACACCCACACACACACACACATGTACACATATATTAGTAATGGTTATCTTACCACAACTGCATTGTGAGATCAATGAACATGCATATTATTTTTTTTGGTGAATTACAATATTTGCAATGGTCCAACTGGGTAACTGCAAGCCTGGTCCCTAAAAAGATGCCTCACCTTTGGCTGATCTCTCTTATTTTGCTGATGCCAGAAAACAGTGATTTTTGTTCTCTGGTTGGTATGACTGACTTCAGTGCTGGACACTCCTGGAAGTGGTCCACAGCTACAGTCAGTCCATCAAGGTAGGACTGCTCAGAAGTGGCCACCTCATAAATACTCTGAAGTGGAGAAAGACAAGGAGAAATAAGATACAGAGAGAGAGAGAGAGAGAGAGAGAGAGAGAGATAGAGATAGATAGAGAGAGAGAGAGAGAGAGAGTGAGAGAGAGAGTGAGAAAGAAAGAGAGCAGGTTGGTTGTTAATAAATGTTTAATACTCCTTTTATATCGGACCCAGACCACTTAACGTTGTCCACACGACCAACACCCACTGTTACTCCTTTTTATACAAACTGGAAATGGTTATGTTCACCAACAAAAAGATGTGTTTATAGATTATATTTTTGTTAGGAGTGAATTTATTATATTTGACATCCATAAGTACTACACTATGGGTCAGTTTCCCAGAGATGGATTAAGCCTAGTCTCAGACCACAGTTCTAGTGTGTTGTCCACTGTTTTAATACGAGTCTGGGAAACTTGGCCACAGATATAGCACCTATACGTACATCTGAAAGTGTTATTTTAAAATTCGGCGTTTTTAAAGATAAAAGTGCTACATTGTAGGTACTGGTATTGGAACTGAAAAAGAAAAATGGCTTTGTGCTTTCTCTAAACATAACAGACGGTAATATGCTCTTCTGCAGCTGTTATACCTCCTGAAGCTGAATTTCCTCCTTTGTGAGTTGGTTCAGGATGCCGCTGTCTCTCACAACAGAGCGCTCCTGCCATAAGCTCTCCAGCAGTCCACTTTGGGAATTACCACTCCATTTAGACTCTGTATGTGAGGAGCTTTCTGTCCCTTGGGCTTCCAAAGCACTTGGGGGCAGCATGGCAGTTGATTGTTCATGGGAATTCGATAGGGTCTGGATGGATTCACTTGATGAACTGTCAGATAAGTGTCTGGCCATGTGCTCTATGACTGGATGATTTTCACCCTGAACTGGTGATTTCTCCTGTCTGGCTTTCCTCGCGGCCTCCTCAGCTAGGAGGGCCTGGGTTTTGTCTGCATCGTTGTGTGTTTTGTTCTGTGATGTGAATAAACACTGTGGGGCCTTCCTCTGCTCACTGGGTGACTGAACCATGCTTTTTGAGAGGATAAACTTGACAAGCGTGTCCTCCATTGCCTTGGGGTTGGTAATATCGTTCTCTGGGCTTTCACCTGACAATATCCGCCGTAGCTCATTCCTCAGATTGTCCAAGATAACACACTCGGCGGCCAGATGCTTAGTCTGCATCTGAGCTGTTCTCTTTTCTTTATTGGATGTCCTGAGAGCTGGAAGAGGCCTTGCTGGAGGGACCTTCAGTGCAGCCATGCTTGGTGCAGTCATATTTTCTAACGGCGAAGAGAAGAATGGTGAATAACTCATAATTTCCCCAAAGAACGTAATTGTTTGAACACACTCATTACCAGTTTGGCTGCCTGTCGGTGCTAGTGTGAGGTTGTCACTTTGTGGTCCCCTGTCAATGTCCACATAAATTCCATCCTTGTCAGTGTTGTCAGTACAGTTCCCAGCTAAAGAAAACAGAAACACAGGTAATAACTCATCACTTTCTAAATTATCTGTTCAGTGACATTATTGAGGCCAGTTTTGAAACTTTAAATTGCACTGATGTTTCAAAATTCCAGCCAAAACATTCCATAATTAAATTATTCATATGTAACATGAAGAGTGGTTTTACAAGAATTTATTCGTCATTGTAGAGAAACGTACCAAGTTAGCACAGTTTGCATTTTGGCCCTAGTAACAGTAAACTATACGTTTTATAACAGGAAACTGTTCAAAATCGAAGCTTAACAGATGTTTCTTACTTTCATTTTGTCAGATCGTGTGTGTATGTGTTTAGGCTTATAGCTCGAGGGCCTTGTATATCGGCCAAGACTGGATAAAAATAGGTAAGTGATTCCAGAGAGAGGAATGTTTGTTTGTAATTACACTTTTATCTGACTCATCATGTCCTCCATTGCCTGACTGTTCCGTCTTGCTTCTTGTTTGTTTATGCCTTTTATCATTTAGGCCACCAACGTTATCCACAAATAGCTGTTGTGGCTGCAGATTTTCAATACAATCAAGCAGAAGCAAAAGCTCACCTGATTTCACTTGTTTAATCAATTGCTCTACGTCAATGCATAAGTTAGATGAACTCAGGCTCTGCATGGTTAGAATGCAGCCATACTAAGGCCTTGCAGGTAAGATTGGTGACGCCCCAACTTAAACTCATAATACAAATTTTTAATGGTAGTAATTCTGAGTTGATTTCAACAAAAAGACAGCAAAAGACACTTCATTTAAGACAATTGACAACAGCTAATAAAACTAGTTTAAGGTCTTTTGGTTGACATAATCAGTATCGCAGATATATTATGGCTCACCATCTGTTGTCATGATCTGCTGTGGCTCTTTGGGAAGGGGTCTTGCAGGTATAGGCACATCAGGTGGAATTCTTCTGGGTTTTCCATGGTGTGTGACGTTCCATTTGTCCAAGTGAGGACAAGGGTGGTTGTCCTCATGCTGTGGGCCATGGTTTGGTTCATGTTTACTCGCATGATGACACACACAAGGACAGGCTAGAGGGCAGAGAGCCGGAACTGAATCTGCTTCACCGAAAATGTCTACTGGAAGAAATTATACACATGTACAAAGTAAAACTGACATTGGTGCCTTTTTGTGCATATGCGCACTGCCCTTCAAGCTTTTGGGCAATGCTAGCTTTTCACAGTGTTTTCAAGTCATAGAAGCATTCCCTATGTAATTTTGCATATTAAAGACTAAATAGATTTTAGCTGGATCCAAGATATCATAGTTGGCTTTGCTCTCTCCCACATCACTGCAGTGGGGGCATCAGAAGTGGCAGAGAACATTCTCCTTTATGTATCTAGATCAGTCCAGTTGTATTGTATTGGCACATGTGTCTCAGAGGAAGCACCTGCTAGCCTTCCCCTTCCCGGATTGAGAGCACTGTTATAGGGAAAGATCTAGTGGGTGGAACTGGAAGCTATTAAACTGGGGAAAAGATTATGTAAACATTTTTCAAAATTTTATTTTATATTTTGGAAAACAGTATGACTTATACATTTGTGCCAGTATTTGTGATGGTGTACACTGAGAATAATGTCAGACCTGACCTCATTGATCAACACTAAAACCTTCCAGGTGTTTAAATCTGTTTGGAAGTTTGGAAAAAGAAGCCATCAAATTATTATATCGTCACTGTCGGATGCAAAGCTCATACCTCCATATTTGGTCATTCTCAGTCTTTTTCATAAATCAGTGCTATTGGTCACCTATTATATCTGTCTGTGGGTTTTACAAACATTTAACCAAGGAAAGGTTTGTGCCTCCATGCACAGCAGAGCTTAAAGTAATGAGGCAGTTTCATCTGAGGTCAATAGCTCAATTGCTAAAATGTTTTCAGTCTTAGCAAACTGATGAAAACACTGCAGTGTATCTGTTTATCACATTTAGCTTTGATGCTAACTTCATGATTAAAGAAAGAAGTGTTTGCTTGTTCACTTGATTATTCTCTGCATAACGGTCACTGATCACTCCAGCGTCCTTACATGGCAAAAACAAAGCTAATACGTTTTAATATAAGAACTGACTGTAATATCATTGTGGAATTTTTGTGTGCTAATATACAATGTATAAATAAATATTTGATGTTTTAAATCTCACTAACACTTTGTATGCCACAATGCGTTTTATATTAATATCTCTGAAGTTTCTTATTGTATAAATTTCTTAAAAGGCTAAAATCTGCTGGTTCATATTTAAAGGCTGGAATCTGCTAATTCATAATTAAAGGATGGAAACTGCAGATTCATATTTTAAGGCTGAAATCTGCTGATTCATATTTAAAGGCTGGAATCTGCTGATTCATATTTAAAGGCTGTTATGTTGAGTCAAACCTTTGTAAAGCGAGGTGATGGTGTAATTTGAAGCTGATTGGCTCTGTGCGTCTATTCTTATCCATGATGGATACAAGAAGTATCTCAAGATTCACTGCTCAAAAAACTCATAATGTCATTTGAGCTTACATTTAGTAAGACGTTAATAATGTTATGACACATGAATTTTCACCTATATATAAAGATACAAAACAAACTTTGATGATTTTGTGTTCAATTATTTTAGTTTTTTTTTTAATTTCCTGAAAGGCAGCAGGTTGGGACTTAAGAGGTTTATGATTATTTAAAGAAACCCTTCTCTTATATACCCAGACTATCAGAAAATGTATAAAGCCAAGGTGTCTCCAAATGTCAGACTGGCAATGTAGTTGCCAATCAAAGAGCACATTCAGAGTATTGTGGTCTGACGTACTTGGTGTGGTGCTGTCTGAGGCAGATGAAGAAGGTTGAGTGAAAGCATTCACTTCGTCATCGTCAGGTCGGGACAGGGGATCTACAAGTGGGGGAGGTTTGTGCAGACGAGGTTTGGGGACTGGCCTGCTCTGTGGAGGGGAGTCCAGGCCCTTGTCCTTCGCTGGCCTGCGGCTTATTATCGTGGGCATAGAGCAACGCTTGGCCCTTATTTGATGTTCTGCCTTTTCCGTATCCTTCCTCTGGATGACCTCTGTAGCTCTATGCCATTTGCCCCCTCTTATCAGGGGTTTAGGGGCGAGCTGAGGTTTGGTATTGATGTCCTCATATGTACCCATGCAGCCTTCTGGTGATCTGCTTGCACCTGTGGGATGAAAATCATAAAACATGTAATGCAGACATTCACTCAGATGGACACACAGTTGTACTTCAAACTGTCTTTTTTTAATTTCTGCACAAGTTATTATAATTATTATAAATATTATCTATAGTTGTTAAAGAGCCCAAATCCTACAATTTTCTTGTAGTAAAGTTCACGTTCCAATCTCTTTTCAACCCCTGAAATTAAACAAGTTTTTGATAAAGGGCCTTTAAGGCTGATTTATGTAAATGAGCTTTGTTCTGCTTGGCTGTCTTGCACTGTACCTTTTAAAACACTCCTTATAGCTTTATTGTGAATAGGCAGGTCTAAAACTCCTCTAAGCTGTATGCTGGGCTGGTTTTGCAATTTAGTTTTTATACATAGATCATATGGACTGGGGAGTGAATTGTATGCTTTGAAATTTTAACAGTATTAATTTATTGCATTAAACTTAAACTTGTCAGTGACACAGGCCAGTTGTTCTGAAAGAAGACTATAATATATATATATATATATATCCATCTATATATACAAAGCCCAGGTATTGGATTGGTACTCAGTATCAGCCCATATCAAAGCCCAGTTATCAGATCGGTACTCAGTATCAGCCCATACCCAAAGCTCAGGTATCGGATTAGTACTCAGTATCAGCCCGTACCCAAAGCCCAGGTATCGGATCGGTACTCAGTATCAGCCCATACCCAAAGCCCAGGTATCGGATCGGTACTCAGTATCAGCCCATACCCAAAGCCCAGGTATCGGATCAGTACTCAGTATCAGCCCGTACCCAAAGCCCAGGTATCGGATTGGTAATCAGTATCAGCCCGTACCCAAAGCCCAGGTATCGGATTGGTAATCAGTATCAGCCCGTACCCAAAGTCCAGGTATCGAATTGGTACTCAATATCAGCCTATGCCCAAAGCCCAGGTATCGAATTGGTACTCAGTATCAGCCCATACCCAAAGCCCAGGTAACAGTATTGGTATTGGGACTGAACAATTCCGATCTGTGCATCTTCATTAAAAATACACTTCATTTCTCGAACATTTTGGGATTATTCATCAACTTAACCTGATTTCAATATGTGTATGATGATACAGGCATGCAGTTTCTATTACTTGCGATCTGCATTAGATTTGTAGCATTAATTCAAATGTAAAAAAGCCAATTTTAATGAGGGTAAAACTCTCATTCGCTGAATCCTTCAGACTTCATACCACTTTAGCTCACCCTACCCCTTACACCTATCACCCAAAGGAACCAGTCGTTAGGTCATGAAGTCAACACAATACAGCTGTTGTTGAGGTTTCCCACCCCGCAAAAAACATGGGGAGTCCTTTCATGTGCAGAATATTGAGTCTCATACTCATGCCCCTGCATGCTGCTGCTGTCAACATCGCCACAAGAAGTACGACATTCCTCCTGCACTGAGCAATTTATTACAGAGCCTAAGGCCTTCTCCTGAAAACCCCTTGTGAAAACCCCAACATTGAGGAATGCCATGGCTGAGTGACCTGAGCGTAGGACCCAGTGATAGGGTTTTTGATTCTCTGCACAATTGATTAACAGTTCTGCATGTGTGTGTGTATGTGTGTATTTAATTTAACCTCCCTTTCATACCTACATGACTTAAATACTAGTTTCCTAGTCATCCATTTACACTGGCAGATGCTCTTATCCAGAGCGACGTACACAGGTGCTTTGTAGTCTACAGTAAAAACCTGTCCCTCACACCAATAAACCTAGATTTCTGTTAAGAGCTGCTAGTCGTCCACCATCCTACCAGAGCTGAGGATCATCCTCACACAGAAAAGAGAAGTTTTAAAAATATACTGTTAGTAGTAGTAAAGTGTGTTCGTTTGAGACACGAAGTTCTTGTCCTAGGTTCTCTTTGAAGAGTTGGGTCTTCAGTCGTTGTTTGAAGGCGATGAGACTCTCTGCAGTTATGATGGTCAGGGAAAGTTCATTCTATCCCTTTGGACCTTGGTGATCCATAGTAGAATGTACTGAATATGAGTAAGTGAATAATGGACTTGCAATTTAAGGGGTTAAACAGGGAAACAGTCTCGACAACTGCTTTTCAGACGTTGTGCAACCAGCCTGGCTGGAAGCTTCTGTATCTACTCGGAATCTGCAGTGTCTGCCCGGCAGCTTGTCCAACATACAGTTTCTTTACCCTGGTATAGCCTCATCGTCTTTTTGAAAATGTAGCTGGCATCAACATTAAAGGAGCAAGCAAGGCCGACGGATAACTGATACCATCCCCTGATGAGACATTGCCATGGTAAAACGGCACAGCATGCAGAACTCCTGAGGAAATCACTTAGTGAAGCAATGCAGCTCGGCTTTACTTCAGACACTGATCTTTTTTTATGCAACGGTTACAAGACACAACAGATGGGAGATAGACAAACCTGAAGAATAGGCCTCACATATGAGAACAAGAGGCACACTCGGCAATCAAATCTGTCACATAAGAACAGTATACTGTAACATATAGACAGAAATATAGAGAAATATTCTTTACAACTTTAATATATTAGATCATATTTATGCTTTTTAACACTAAAATAATATCAAAATATCAAAATGATATGTGCTGTAATTGCTATAATTCGGGTTCCAGCTGAAGATATGAGCCTGATATCAATGTGGGCCTCAATATAATAGAATTTGTATCACTGATGACGCAACGGCAAATATTTTTTAATGGGAGGTTGAGAACTCCCCATACTGCAGAGAGGCTACAAAACACAACATTATTTTTACATTTGGAAAAGATCAAATATACATAAAGAGGATTTAACTAAAGCTTTTCAGTGTGGGAACCAATATTATCATACCTCATTAATATTCAATCGCTTCATGTGAAGTGATATATGGTTATTACTATTATTTAATTATGCAGAGGAATATCTACCCTCAAACACCCTATACTATGTATAGTACTAAAATAAAAAATGCACTTATTATACACTATAATAAGAAACTTATTATTGTATATAAAGGAATGATTACTAATTTTTTATTAATTAATTTGTTTATAATTATTTTTGTGTATTTTTTTTTTTATAATGGTTTTTCAAATGTAACATTCCTTTTATGACGAAAGGATGGGAGGGATTTGTTTTCATTGTAAAATATGAGAAAAACGACAGTAAAAAGAATCAAAATTCTACACTGCATCAGTATAAAAAAGGTTTGGCCGAAGGTTTTCACTTGATCTAAATCTGAACATTGTTTCCACAAGTAAGAAATATTAACATTGCAACAACATATAATATCAGCATACTTTTTTTTTACTGAAGTACTATTTTAATGTAATATTATATGATAATAATGCAGAAATGATGTGCACATTTGAATCAAGTAAATTCACTTTGCTACAGGTGATGACGACACCTGAGATATGAGCAGGCAGTTATGAGTCTGAACTTGCTAAAGTACAGTTTTGGGAGCTGATTTTAGGCAGCTTGTTTCCTAATCCTGTATTTACATGTGCGCTTTCTTTAGGGCACAAATAGTCAGAGATGATCCTAAACCCTTAAACTCACCTGAGGTCTGTCACTCCTCTTTATTCCTCCCCAAGATCTGGATTCCCGTCTTGTCCACTTGTTCGTTCCCCAAAACCACAGCCACGGCCTTCAGTCCTCAGCTGTGCCGCGCGAGAGCAGACGCAGGCTCCTAACAGTGAACACACACTTACAGGGAAAGTAGGGACGAAGGTAAGATCGGTCTGAACTTGTTGCACTGGCACTGTTCCAAAAAGATCCTCTGGCAATCATATGAGCCGCACTCACCTGTGGCCTGAGCCACTCCTTTTACAGGAAAAGCAGTTATTTGGAGTATCAGTTAGCAGTCGGGCAAGAACTACACTGCTCCCCGGGCGCTGTTGGTAGCTGCCCACTTCTGCACGTGTGCATTGCGATTTCGTTGTGGTGCTTGAGTGTGAAAAATGAAAAATTGTCACTTCACCCACACACATACGCTCGTGTACATCCACGTACATATACAATTGCAGACATGAAAGCACACACCGTTTTTTTTCTGTGTATGTGTGGTTAAATAATAATAATAAATAAATAAACAAACACAACTTCAAGTAACAAAAGGAGATTAAACTAAATTGTTGAAACCCCACTTGGCGAAGTAAAGTTGTCAGGCACATCATGGAATCCAGCTGCATACCCTGCCTACCAAGCTGATGGACATAACAGGAAAAGAAAAGATTAAAACAAAAAAATGCCTCATTTGCTTAAGCAAAATCTTAATTTTTTTAGGATTTATGCAAAAAACGGATGTTTAAGGTCATATTGTTGCAGAAGTATAGAACATTCTAAAGGGCCTGCAACCCCTTAACCACAAGCACCACTTTGCAGAAGATGAAATACAGAAACACACACAATGTGGTGTATTTTATTAAGTTGTCTGAGGTTTTGTTTCACCATAAATGGGTTGAGCAGAGCAATAATAACAGGTCACAAAGAGTCTGAACCAAAAGTATTACAACTGAATAATATCCAAAGCCATAGTCTGCACTGTCTATCAAACAATACTGAGCTCTGACAGTGTGTAATGTGACATGTTGTATTAGAGAATGGAATATTGATGTGTACTGGTGTAGTAAAGGTGCAGTAAATAACATTTTATTTTTGCCAGAGTAGTGCCTGAGCCCCATCTAGTGGAAACAGCTAACGCTACAGGGTGAAAGCGAATCAATGGCAGAAGCTGTACAGCATTTTTATGCTATCATTTTAAACTCAACTAAGAGCCATTAGTGGTAAATGAACTTGCAGTATCATTATTGGGGAGGAGGGGGGTGCATTAGAAAAAACTGATCAAGAAAGACCGAACTGCTTTTAAACTTACTTTACAAAATAAAAAAAATTTTATTTCAATATTTTTGTTTCTATACTCACTGGCCAATTTATCTGGCACACCTAACATATAGATAGACTTTGGTGGTTTACACACACACACACACACACACACACATATACACACACACATATATATACACACACACACACACACACACACAC
>JBBPDA010127325.1:0-24367 GCA_037974385.1 Arnoldichthys spilopterus | reverse complement strand
TCTCGCTCTCTCTCGCTCTCTCTCGCTCTCTCTCGCTCTCTCTCTCTCTCTCTCTCTCTCTCTCTCTCTCTCTCTCTTTCTCTCTCTTTCAGAACAGCCTGTTTAAATAGTTACAGACTCCTTGGGTTAATTGAGCGAGCGGAGTAAATGACGCGAGTGCTAACCCTCGAACTGAACACTTTTGCTTCATAAATATTTGAACGTTCTCACTTTTAAAGTCTCTCTCTCATGAACACAACGTTAGACTACAACACCCCTAACTGTTTAAATGCCAAAGTGTGCAGTGGATCTTTTCCCAGGCACCAAATGTTGCACCTCTAACTGCAAATGGCTCTCGAGTGTCAACACAGGCATCTGCAGTGTCAAAACCAGTTCCACAATAAGCAACACATCTCAAACAACTGTTTCAGCTTCAGCCTCCCACTTCCTTCACTGTATGTATACAAAACATTCCACTTGAGTCCCCACCCCACCCCACCACCTGACCAAACTATGAAATAAAACTTCCCAACTTCATATAAAAGTTCAAAAATATATTGTGACTACTGAAGCTTTTGACAAGTTCTGCCACAAAGTATTTATAAGGCCATTTAAGTGAGCACAGCTCTGCCAGCACAGCAGGCGTAAACACAAGTGAAAAGGCTGCTTTCAAGATCAGAATCAGTGCTCAGCAGAGTAAACGCTCCATTGAGAGCAATCTATCGTTAAAGCTCCATTTCCTAGAAGTCAGATTCTCTCGCTCTTCCTGCAGTCACATTTCCATTGAGCAACCAGGAGGCTATTTTTGCTTCTGTCCAAAATGTGATGATGGAAAATTTGATTCTCGAATTTGATGAAGAAAGAACATCTGTGATGGTTTACATAGCATATGTGTTTTTCATGTTTCTTTATTTATGGGTTATTTTTTATTGTTTGACCCGTCACCAGCCCTCGATTTCAGCATCAAAGTTTCCCTTTCTTAAGTGTCTTAAATCACTGTCTAAAGGTTTAATATCATCCTGCACATTATTTTTGTCCTCCCTAGGATGACTGCAAGATGTTGACCTCAAAGCCTTAACGTTTAATTTTACTACACTGTACTTAACATCCCTAAACATTGGGTTTAACAACGTGTAGCCTGACATTAACTTTACTAGTCGCTTAGGGTAATTAGGAAAGAGCACTTTCCCACTGTCAACAGCTGCAAAAAACATGATCAAACCTGGGAGATTCTGTTTCGTTTGCGTATCACTGTGGTGCTTTGGTCTCTGCTTTGCATCTCATGCATTATAAGCTGAAGCCTTTTTAGGCCTAGCTTTCTTGAGACCATCTGCCTTTGCAGTCACTATTGTTCAGAGCTTTTTTTTAGGGAGCACAGCATTATAGTGCGCTCAGTAGGTGATTTCCTTTTTTTAAACAAGGGGATGGCTCAATGGGAGCACCCCCAACCAACTCACAAGCTATGTAAGGTCAACAAGACGAATGCATTTTGATAACAAAGGGGATGACACCCCCATCAGATCACCTACTGAGTATGCTATAGTGCACACTGCCACAGCTGTCACAATTGTTTATGGTCATTGTAGATTACTTTGCTGACTGATGGAAATCCCTAAAAAATGTAGTACGTCATAGGGTCATTAAAATACCTTTAGGTCATATACTGCACATTGTGAACACACTCAAGCACCACAACGAAATGTGACCTCTGCATTTAACCCATCACACATGCACACATGGAGCAGCGGGCAGATATCAACAGTTCCCACGGAGCAGTGTAGCAGGACAGTACTTTGCTCAAGGGAAACTCAAGTGGTGCCCAGGCTAAGACTTAAACCTGCAACATTAAGAAGAGGCAAAGAGTTACGTAAAAATAAAGTATAATCCCATACCAAAAAAAAAACAAAAAACAAGGAAGTTCAAGATATGGCCCTAGGGGTCATTAAAGTACCTTTAGGTCATATTGCCCTGCTGTAGGGCTGCACTGTCATTTCTGTAGCATTTACCTTGGCAATCTGCCATATGCAAGTGAGTCCAAATGATCAAAAATTTCTATAGTGCATTTTAAGCATCTGGAACATTCTCAGATTGAACCCTTTTGTGGGTGTTTGGAAAAACCAAGGCTTTAACATTAACTATAAAATGTTTTCAGTAAAGATGATGAGTAATTGTGAAAGCCCTAGGTCTTTTGTCCACATTGTTTAGCCCTATGCTATTGCTCTTCACGTGCTATGAAGGTGGAGAAGATTCTTTTACAAACCTTTAGATTATGCACCTTCTACATCCCTTCTAGAACACTGGTTCTGTAACAACTTAACACAGTCATGACCCAACCGAAGCACATTTAGAGGTGGTGGGGGTGGTGGTTCACATTTACCCCCTCAAACTCTTTCCAGACAATGAGGCAATTCATACTCTTCACATCTTCTGATTGAGCAACATGAAACATGAGCCTAGCTGCTCGAGACGGCATATAGATTGATAGAACACATGTCTGTGGTTGCAGGAACAGACGAGCATGTGTTTACATTATCCACAGTCTAATCACAACTGCGAAGCATGCTCTGGACGAGATTTCCTCTCAGGCCAGGCAGGATGCTTTCCAGCCATGTGCTGCCTTCAGAGTGGATAGATTCTATGCTAAGCTAAAAGCAATAAAGAGGAATTATCCTGCTGATACTCTCTCTGGGGGTTGCCCTCTGCAATAAAATGAGCTCCATTTAAAAGTATCACCATCAACTTTTCCGAGCTCTGTGGGACCTCTAGAACTTCTCTTTAGTACTTCACTGGTACATGTAATTGGAGTAGCATATGTTGGAAAGGATGTAACATAGCCATGTGGTCATGTGTTTCTAAAATTATTCTGTTAATGACTGACTATACTCTACAACCACACTGAAAGCTATGCAAACGGACCATAGAGGCCTTTCATAAAATGGGAAATAATGACAACACTACATTCAGGCATAATAATAACCACAAGGTCGCTGAGTGCACAGCTTGTACTACAAGAGCGCTCAGTAGCGGGAGGGAAACTTCCAGTGTGACACATAATAATTATTTAAAAAGTAAGTAAGCCCATATCCATAATTTTTCCCTTTTTTGAGGTCCATTTATAACATTTGTGTGGTTTTATGTATATTTATATATTCCCATTTTCCTATCTCTTTGCTATAAAAGGACATTTTTAGCTCTATGTCTTTAAGACTGATATTTGTAAATGAGCTCTGTGGTTGGTAGATATGGAAATCAAAAGCTTCAAGATTCAATCTGATCCGATAAATTTTTGATACCTTAAAATTTGCAGCAATGCGATTAAGATCGATACTGGGATCTTCAGTCAGCAGAAAATATGATGAAATCTCACACAATCTGCTACGTTTCCATCACCTCTCACATGCAAACTAATTATAATTTGAACACTTTATTATTAAATGTCAAAAATAACAGTGTGGTCATAAGCAAAAGCAGATTCTCAGTACAATACACTGCTCACAATAAATTGAAGTAAAATTTACAGTGGAGTAAACACACACATTGATTTTTATGTGTCACATCGACACATTGGATTGTGTGTCTTGAGTCTTGCACCTCATTCAAAAAGCATTCTGGGCTGAAACCTTCCTTACAACTTCAGTGAGCGAGCAGGGCTAAACTGCTGTAGGCTCAATAAGTATATATACATGTTATAAGTATATGTTCGTTTTCATGGCGTTACAAAAATAAGACATGGAAAATATGTCATTTTGGCAGCTTAGACTGTACTGACTGGAGAGTAAATGGTTTAATCAAACCATTGTTTTTTATAATATAAACCAGAAAAAGCTCAGGATTACTAAAACAAAATGAGGTCCATCACAAGCAAGACATGACTTTCTCGTAACTAATAACTAATACATTTCTCAAATCTGAGACTAATCCAGGTTTCAGCCCAGGACTGCCAGTCACTGGTAGTTAATGGAACTGCTTATGTAGCTGATTCGCTGACTAGTGTGATACTTTCCAGCAATAAGCAAATCGAGGAACAATGAAATGTATAAACAGATTTTTATTGAACATGTAGTTTACATTTTAAGAGGCTTGGCAGACATGTTCAATACACACTGGTTTCAAACACTAGGAGCCCTCAGACAGACATTTGAAGTTTTCATGCTCACTGCTTTCTGTGTAATTTCATTGTTTTCTATAATAGCAACTACAGTGTAAAATTTACAAATGACATCATAATTAATGTAAGGGAACATATGGACAGAGATTTTAGGCTACAAATACAATCAGATGTAAAAAAAAAAAAAGAGTACTGCAGACTTGAGTTCACTTTGAAGCTACAGCACAGTGTTTTATATTGAGAGTGGAATCGTAACTGAAAAAAATACCACTTGTTTTATAAGAGACACTGCTAAAGAATGCTGGACTGAATTTTATTGGATGGTGAAAAAAGAACACATTAAAACAGTCCTGCTACTGGGTTAAGAGTTCTACACAACATTGGGGATTCAGTACCATCTTTAAAACATAACTTTTAGTTCTTGCACAGTGCAAGAAGTTCATTTGGCTCATAAAGCTGGATGACACTGACGTCAAATGCAGTTACATTATTTCTCCACTGTTTAATGAGCTACTTCTGTAGTTACGCTCACTCAAAAACATTTGCAGCAATTATACATCGCTAAACCTGAAGAAGAACGCAAAGGCAAGCAGAGGAAAACAACTCACAAACCATGTGGAAGTGCTTGGTTGGATCCTTGGTTGCAGCCCAGTCAGTAAATGGTGTAAATCACTGAAGGAAGTGGCTGAGAGGAAAAGAGCTGTAAACCCCATTAGGGGTAAGGCCCATTCCGTGATAAAGATTTACATTTACAAGCCTTAATGGTTTGCTCATACTCCTTTTGTTTGTAAACGATGTGGTTTTTTGGCGCACGATGCGATAAAAATCACCCAAAAATGGTCCCCCCTGAGGAACGTCTTTCCCAGAAGGTCCTGTGACATTGAAAGTTTTAAACAATCGGGTAGTGACTGGATGGGTCCCAACAGGAAGAGTCTCAAAAGGAAGTTTGCTTCATTATTGTGGATCTGATATATGCCACACTTCCCTTGCAATTTCATTTCTTCCCTTTTTGCACGGTCATAATTCAATACCAACAGCAGTCACAATTCAATTTTGCATGACCTCTTCTCTGACCTCTCTTCACCCCACAGAATTAAAAAGGCTGCCTTTAAGATTGATATGTTAAACTCTGCATGATAGGTGCCAGACCCTTCTCTCATACTGCCCCTCAACTGTGGAATCTCTTCCTCCTCACAGCCATCAAATAGACTCATTAACACAATTCAGCCTTGCTCTTAACACACACCTCTTCAGGCTTGTACATCTATTATTCTTAATGCATTTACTGTCATTAAATGCTCACTGTTAGTAACTCATTGGTTGTTTATCATTGGGTCTAGAATTTGCTATTGCTTTTATTGATCTTTTTTCATTATTTTTACTGTAATTTTTTTTTCATTCTTTTTCTTTATTTAAAGGTGCCTTTCAAGGTCACCTCACAACACAGTGCATTAATATTATTATTATTTATTATTATTATATACTTAAATGATCTCTGCGACATCACAAAACAGGTTGTTTTGCAGCTTAGTTGCACCTGTATGGACTAGAAAGTGAACATAGGTTTACATAATATATCAAAATCTCTTATTTCCAAAATATTTGGGTTCTCCTGACATTGGCCCTTGAATCATTTAATCATCTCTCAGGGTAAGGGTTAAGTTATCCATGGTTTGAGATCTGTGACTGGTTAAACTGGCCTGGTATTGTGCATTTGACACTGAGCTTTGTAAAACCTCATGCTTCAAATTTCAGCTCTTCAAGGTCTTCTCAGAGCAGTGGTAGAGACAAAACAATTCAACAGTCCACAAATCACATGGTACCTCATTTGGCTTGATTTTTTGATTAAACTATTATCACCGATAAGCTTGCCACAATCATGAAACCGTAGCTGATTATTTTTTTATCATCAGAAAGAAACAGTCTGCTTGGGAGGGCGTGATGGCAGAGAGATGTATAGAAAGGCCAGAGGGTCAGACAGCAATGCTGCCAACACATGGGGACAAAGACGATGGATAGAGAGATTCGATTTCACTCCATGCTGTGATGACAGCACATCTTCCATTGAACACAGTCACTACACAAACTGCACATTCACTAGGGATTGGAACCTGTCTGAAACCTCCCCCCGGTGAGTCAGATGCTCCAAATATGATGGGACGTGAACAGACAACAATGAGCTTATTGCCCAAAGCAGTCAAGGAATGTGTTCTAATCTCTTTTAGCATCTGGCATGTAGATCAGGGATGTACGGTTTGTGGAACAGGGTTGAATGGTGTTCTAGTAGGCTGAAAAATTATGCCATCACACGCCAGTAAAGGTGAAGCAAATGATTATCTTTCTTAGTAGTTCTGCTTAATTTCATCATATTTCATACCGAGTACAGAATACAGAACCAATCAACCGAATCGCATCACTGCAAATTTTGAGGTATCAAAAACGTATTAGATCATTGGCTAAAATAATTGAATTGGATTGTGAAGAAATTCATGGTTTTCACCCCTACTGACTATGGACTTTTTGTTTGCACCATCAAAAAGATGAAAAAAACTTAAATAATAAAAAATTATATTAGTAATGGTAATATTAATAATAATAATAATAATAATAATAATAATAATAATAATAATAAAATTATATATTATATAATTTAATAAATAAATAAATAAATAAATAAATAAATAAAAACAAAGGCAGCGCAACTACTTCTTAAGCACCTGAAGTCCAGCAGTAATATACATGTAAAGGCTGAAATGGTGCACACACAAAGGTTCACAGCCAGCAACTGAAAGTGGATGCTAGAATTTCCACTCTGATGGCTAAAACAGGACCCTGATCATAAAGGTCACAAGTTTGAAACCCATCATGTGGTCCAAATATTTGTTAAGGGAGAAGCTGAGGAATGCACTGCTTCAAACTCTGCAAGCTGAAAACCACAGGAAGCACTGCTAATATTTGTAGAGAGGAAAATCCCGCAGAATACTTAATTACAGTGCTGCTGACACCTAGTTTGTTTCTCCTGTTCTAGACTTTCACTGAGGACATAAAGTCATTAAAGTGAGCTGTAGTTACAGGCTAACATAATAACTGGCTTCTGTGCAAGACCCCAAGGGCACTTATCCCAAGGGCACTTATCGGGTGTTTTGAAAGTGACTATCCACTGTGAGATATGACAACAGTTTGAAATAAAGCTACAAGGAAAGATTTTTTAAAACACTGCTGAGTGTCTCACACTCTTTTCCCTAGGGATGTACTAATGTTGTGGCTGATGCGAATTAAAAACTAAACATCACTTTTTTGGAATTTAAAAACTAAGTCAGACTGTAATTCCTACGTCAAAGTGAACTTTGTCATCTCGGCCATATACGAGTAAATGGAGTGAGGAAGCGATGAAGGGTCCACAGTGCACATATAAACATGCAAAATACAAAAAGAAAACAGGACAGACATACAGGACAGTGCACTTTCAGGACATACATATAGGAATGTGTAAAAAGCAGAAAGCAGACTTTTGGATAAAGTGGCTGTGCTCAAGTTCTGTATATGACACTAATGGTAATTGTACTATCTAAAACCTGCATAAAGTGAATATGCAATAGCTCATTGCAAGAGGTTTGGTCATACTGAAGTGTCTCGAGTGTAAGATCTGAAACTCTTCAAATCCAACACTCCGTGTTAACTGATAATGATTGCTTTCATGATTGCAGTCCCAAAAGGACAAGCTAAATAAGTATTATAGCTGCATTGTTACTCTGCAGACTACATATAACAGCTCTTACATGGCATACTACTTAGCACCACTTTCATAAAAGGCAATAAAAATAAGAATGTGTGATTTTTTAACTCTCTTGAAATTTTACTGACAAAGGTTCAAAGAACAGATTTTATGTTTTCACTGTTCAACTTAATTGTAATTTAAGTTAAACTTTAGAATATATATGCATCAATGTGACATATTAAATTTGATGTGTTCATTCCACAATTAATTTTACTTACGTCTATATCTTACAGTGTGAAGTGTTTTTTTTACTGCTTTTGCTTATGACTACACTGCTGTATTTGCCCTTTAATAATAAAATGATGACACTACAATTAGTTTGTATTTGTGAGTTCATAGAAACTAAGCAGATTGTATGAAATATGTCATACTGCAGACCCCAGTATTGAACCAAATCACCTGAATTGTATAGAACTAAAACGCATCGCTGCAAATCTTAAAAGGTATTGAATATGTATCAAACCATTAGATAAAATAATCAGATTGAATTGAATTGTGATGAAACCTGTGATTTACACCCATATATATAATTATTATATATTATCATGATTATTCAAAATGTTATTCATTAAAATATCCTTTTAGTATTTTTAGCTTGGCTTAGTTGTTATTTTGAAAGCTATATACACTATAAACCCATGTTTAGAATATTCCATTATTATAAACAAAATGAGCTGCAGATGGACACACATTTCACTTTTTGCCACAGTGTTTCTGAAGAGAAAGGATTATTTGGTAGTTTTATGGTTTCAGCCCATTTCATTTGGCCTTTAAAAAAAGTTTTGTTTTTCTCAACTAACTGTCAAAACAATATATTGTTACAGTTGACCAATATATTGGTCAATATATTGGTCAACTGCACTGAACTGTACTGTCTTGTCCACTGCCATTTGCACTGAACGTTGTCTTGCCTCATTGTATTTCTTGTTTAATTTTAGTTTAGTTGTTTAGTTTAATTTAATTTAGTTGTATTGTTGCTCTTGTGTTCTGTCCTGTTTGCACCTGTGCTCCTATCTGTTCTGCTTTTATGTTGCACCATGGCCCTGGAGGAACGTTGTTTCATTTTTACTGTGTACTGTGTATATTGTAGAAATGACAATAAAAACCTACTACTATATTTACTGCTGCAATAAATACAGGCAATTTGTAACCATTAGCTTAACAGACTGACTGGGAAAAGAACATGAAAATATAAAATCCAAGGAGATCCGTGATATCAAGATCAGAATCAGAAAACTTTATTGATCCCGAAGGAAACTGCTTATGTTCAATATAACATAAATAAAGATTCTAATAAACACTGGGGCTATATCACCAGAACTATCATCAATACCTTAAAATCACAGAGATAGTAAGACAGTACCAAGACAAGCAATGCTTGGTGCAGAAACTGCTGAGAGTCAAATCGGGATAAAGACCAGTCAAGGTCAACTAATCAAATTCAAACAGGCTTCCTGTCAAGTCTAGACAGTCACAGAGGTTTAGGATGCTTGTTCATCCCCACAGAGCTGGAAACTGTAGAATATTACCAAAATATCAAAAGACCTCCCAGAGGAACCTTGGGAAGTTCCCAGTCTTTCCACTTTTTTGTAGACAAAATTGTGCAGCCTACTCTTTCCCAGGAGCAGAATGGAGTGAGTGGACTCCTGCAGAAGTCATGCAGTGTAACACAGGCTGTTAGAAGCCTGACTATGCAGGAGTGAATCTCAGTCACCCTTAGAAGGTTTGTGAGGGCTCTGCTACACCTCATGGAAAACATTTGACAGGGTGTTACAGGCTCAGGCATTTGAGCTAACCATATCACATTCCAAATAGGGAGCTGAAATTATTATTGGCAAAGCGAACACATTAATCTTTGACTGTAATTATATTACTTCTGAAACTGAGCAGTCAACCAAGAAGCAAATCATACATTTCTGCAAAGTTTTTAAATAAATGTCCTTATCTTTATGTCCTTACTCCCTCGTTCTCAAACAGTAAAAACCCTTTACTAATAGGCTGCATGTAATAAAGACAGAGTGGGAATAATGGAAGAACTAAAACAATGATTTCATGGACTGGCTGGACTGCAAGACATAAATAACGCAAGCTTATCAACACTAATGCAGGCTAACTGTATTTTAATGCTGCTATACCTAGATGTTGTATCATTATTATGCAGGAAATGAAAAGCAAGTTACCTCTTTTTTTATGTACAGTGGCACTTGAAAGTTTGTGAACCCTTTAAAATGTTTTATATTGTCATATTAATGTGACCTTAAACACGGTCTGATTTTCAAACAAGTTTTAATCGTAGATGAAGAAAACTTAGTTAAACAAATGACACCAAATATATTATATTTTGGCATGCATTTATTTAAAAAAAGATCCAATAATATATTTGCATGTAGCAAAAGTAAGTAAACTTTGCTTTAATTATGTAGTGTGCCCCCCTTGTGCACCAATAACTGCAACTAAACACTTGCATTAACTGTTGATCAGTCGTGCACATCAAGTTTAAAAAATTTTAGCCCATTGCTCCATACAGAACAGCTTCAGATCTTTGATGTTGGTGGGTTTCCTCACATGAACCACTCGCTTTAGGTCTTTCCACAATACTTTAATGAGATTAAGGTCAGGACTGACACTAGATTGAGTAAAAGCAGAGTGATGCCAGCCTTTACACCTGTACCATCGCTTCTCACTACGGAGGCAAGTTGCAAACATTTCAGCTGCAAACTTTTCAGTTTCTTGTAGCACTTTCCAAGGTGGAAACCGAATGGGGAACAGATTTAACTAGGGTGCCATTTGAGGCAACACCCTTATGGATCTACTATAGAGATTATGTAGATTTTCTTTATCTTAAATCTTCTGAACTTCTTACAATAATTTAAATAAAGGCAAATGTGTCTGTTGAAATTCTTTATGTTATAACACAAGCCACTCAGCCAGCGGCGTTGAAAGAATAGCTTAATGAGTGTTGAGTTAGTGTTCCAAGGAAATGCCTGGGGTTTTTCTTTGAGATCTAATACTACTGTTAAGACAAAACAGATTACGCTCTACAAAAGACACATTGTTGGACAGTCTTCAGTCCTCCCCTTGCAATCAAGCTAACGCCAATCCCATGATTTCATTTAGACACTACACAGATGGCCATTAGCATACAACGTCCAACTTCGCTTGGATCTTACTTGATAAGATACTCCGCATTATTTAATAAAGGGGGTACAACAGATACTACAGACAATTTAAAGGAAAAATATGCACTTAAAGTTGCAGAAAAACACAACACATAAGTGTATTCTCTGTAGAGCATGTGTACTTACTTATTCTCATTTGGAAAATCATTAAAACTTTGAGAAATTCAAACCAAGCACAAAACTGCATACACTGGATTTTGAAGTTGGTAGGAAATACAACCAAAGTACATAAACCTCTATTCGCGACTGTTAAATTGTCTGCTTAGTGGAATAAGAGTAGATAAGTAAGTATCTAAACTAGGGTTTCCCAAACCCAGTCATTGGGACCCTCTACCCTGCATATCTTCAGCTATTTCCTGCCCCCTTACCTAATTCAGCTAATTATCAAGCTTTTCATGAGCTAGGTCAGGTGTGTCAAAGGCAGAGCATACCTGAAACAGTGCACGGCAGTGGGTCCCCAGGACTGGGCTTGGGAAACAGTTGACTAAACCAAAGCATGACTAAAACTTGCTCTGACAAACAGGAAAAGATGTGCAAGGATATGAAATGTTAAAATGATCATTTGCATAAAAACGTTCTTAGAATAAATGGACTTTAATGATTTAACGAAAGCATGTGTAGATCATATAAATCCTCCTGTCAGACAACTAATCCTAAAATTAGCCTCAAGTAGTTATGTTTATTATTCATACATGAGTCACATCCTGCACATATCATCGGCAGGCACTTTAAGAGCACTACAAAAAACCTACATGCGGATAAAATTACCAATGTTGACTTATCTGCGTTACTGTGGACACAAATCTGACAACGAGAATAAGGCAATGTTCTTCTAAGCTTAGACACGGATTTCCTGTTCAATTTTACATTCACATGAACTTCATCATTAAGGAGGATGCAGGGTTTAATACGTAACTGAGTACTGAGTACATCAGTCTAAAACACAGGTCCAGAAACAGATAAGACAAGCTGAGGCTCCTCTCACAGACTTCTAGTATCGTTAATCAAACCTGATCCTGCAATAACCTTCATAATGTCAGGTTACCTAGGCTGAGATCATTGTCCTAAAACAACAGCCTGATAACAAAATAAGAAGAGCAGTACTAATTCTGCTCAAACGAAACGATGGGCAGTGCCACTAAAAGAGCTCAGTAACTTGATCCAATACAGAGGTTTAGTGGTTTTCCTCTTATTCCAAATGTTGTTGATCAGCCAACACGTTTGGTGCCTGAAGATGCCTCTTTATGTTGTTAGAGGTACAATAGTGATAAACAACCACTTCTATGCATCAAATAACACTGTGCAAACTGCTTGTCTAAGGGCCCAGACATCAAGCTGGTAAAAAAGAACTAGAGGTCAACTGATAATTGCCATTCATCACTTCACATTCACCTGTCTTCATTCAAAAATAAAAGAATAAAGCTGATAAGATAAGATAAACCTTTATTAGTCCCACAATGGGGAAAATGCATTGCTACGCCAGTACAAAAGGTAAGGGCAGCAGAAGAGTGGTAAAGCAATAGATACTATTTTTAAAAAAACTATACAACACAATAAGATAAAACAGTAAACTTCACAAAAATATATATAGACATTAGTGTATTAAGTATTTTATATAAACCTATATATGTGTATAAGTTGCACATATTTTACACAGAGAAAAACAGAATAATATTGCACAAATACACACATAATTAATGAGCCTACATCAAGGTGAATGAATCTCTATAGCAGGAACTCAGTGTAAGAGTGAAAGTCAGCCATAATAGGACTAAAGCAAAAATCAGCATATCTATATTTTCAAGCTTGAGGCTTGATCACCGCATGTAGTGCCAATAAATGAGCTCTGAGTTAAGAGATTAAATATCTTCACCTAAAATTTGTTTAGACAGCCGGACAGAATAATGTAGAATTAAAAATGCAGCTTTCATTTTATAACCGACACACTTTCAAATTATGATTTTATTACAAAAAGATCACCTTACATGTTATTAGGCCTGACCTAAATATTATAAAAAATGAACTATGTAAACAAATAAACATCTGAGATAAGGTTTCAACTCTGTAAAGATGATTTTTCACAGGGGCAGTAACACAGTGGGTAACTGTCACCTCACAGCAAGAAAGCCCTGGGTTTGATTCTTGGGCGAGGCAGCCTGAGTCCTTTCTGTGTGGAGTTTGCATGTTCTCCCTGTGTCTGGGTTTTTACTGGGTGCTCCAGGTCCCCCACAGTCTAAAGACATGCACATCAGGGGAATAGGAGAATCTAAGTTGTCCCTAGGTGTGAGTGTGTTTATATGTCTACCCTGTGATGAGCTGGCAACCTGTCCAGGGTGTTTCTCCACCTTTAGCCTGTGAGCTCTGGGACAGGATCCAGCACCCCATGTGACTCTGACCAGGAGAAGCAGCTCAGGAAATAAATAAATTAATGGATGATTTTTCCGATCAATCACTTTTTCTCAATAAATTTACAGCAAAACAAAAAAGAGGAGCTGTTCCATATGTACCATCATTCACACAGAGGGCATCCTTTATAAAAATCAAAGAGAAAGGTCTTACATACCGGGTTAAACCGGCTCTGCATTTGAAAGCTATAGTTAAGTCAGAGACTGGTCCACAGTAAAGATAAGATTGCGTCATGGTTCAGAAAACAACAGGACTGAGATCTGTTCCTTGGGGCACATTCCTGCACTCACCCTCCACACAACCCCCTCCTGTTCCATAGTGCACTAATGATTAGACGTGAGACAGCAGAGCTACTTAAAGATGACATCAGCGTTAGCAGTAATGCAGTGAGGAGGTGTGCTAATTAAAATCAGATGTCGCTAAGCCATAAAGTTTCTCCTGGGTCAGTGCAGGGTCACAAAAAGAGATTCCAAAAAGCCTTGGACTGAGAAAAGGAAGAGTGTTAAGTGGTAAAACAGCTTTTTAAAAATTATATATAATGTATTAAACATTACTGAACGTCCCACAGCTCCAAATACGCCAGTACTGTTTTTGTCTGACTTTTTAAACCACAGAAAAACTATTAGAAGTATAATAGAAGTATTGTGATATGTTCTGCCACATCGTCCACCTCTACTGTGCTCCCTCATTTGCTTATTTCTCATGCACTCTTTTCCTCATGTAGTCTTCTTACTGACAGAAGAGGAAGGAGTGTGTGAGTTATTCTCCAGACTTACACATCATATCCTCCTACTCCATTCTTTTATCCCATCTGGGCTGGTAGAAACATGCAGCAAAACACTTAATTGAAACATGTGTTCATGAAAAGTTGTTGTTATGATACTACTGATAAAATCTAAAATGTGTTTCATGTCATGGAACAGTATGACTACAAGGCTCTGATTGTTTGTCATATGCCAAGCCTTAAAAACAGCTGTCTTCTTAAGTTTTTTCTTAAATCTGTTTTTTAAAAAGCTCCTAAAAAAAAATTCAGCAACAGTTTACTGTAGGGTAGCTTCGTAAGGCTACATGGCAATGTTTTATGACAGTTGCAATTGACCTGCATTAACATTTATGAAGGTTTATTGCAACAAGTGTCACCCGTCATTAAGGGAATTCTCTATGGTACCTTAAAGTAAAGTGTTTCCAGAAATTCTAAGTCAGATTCATGACAAATGAATCCCACTGTCCTCACTTGTACCTAATTAACATAGGGTTAGGTTGGGCCTACTCTGGGCCTACAAACAGTGTCATCAGCCACTGATTACTGAATGGCATGGTTCACATAATTGATGTGAATGGAAATGTTAGTACAGTGTCCACTTATTTAAAGACCATAATGCTTTATAAAGTGAAGGTGACCTATTTGTCAGTGTGAACACATTCAATCACACACAAAGTGCACAATAATGAAATGTGACCTCTGCATTTAACCATCACACATGCACACGTGGAGCAGCAAATAGCTATGTGCTGTACCCAGGGAGAAGCGTAGTGGGATGGTACCTTGCTTAAGGAGACCTCAGTGAGGGGGTGCATAAACCTGCGACCTTCCGTTCACAAGGGCTTCACCACTAGGCCACCACTGCTCCCATAAAAAAGTTAAATAATAATGAATTATTATATATGATACAAATATGACTGAATATAAAACCATGTATTATTTAACTGTAAAACTGGAAAATGAAATAACCAGTTATTTTGCACAAACCCTCAAAAGTGTGTAAGTGTGCTTGAGTGTGCACAGATTCTGTTTCTTAAGAACAAATCCCAAAGAAAGAAAACATTGGTGAATGTCAGGATCTTGTAAATGGTGTAGGAAGAAATTTCTTCTGAAGAATGGTTGGTGAATAAGGCCCATAGCTCCAGCAACAAGAAATCTCATTTGTGGAACAGAACAGGGTGTTCAGAGCTTGGTATGTGAAGCCCCTGCTGGTGTTGACACTCTCACAACAAACAGTCTCTTCCCACTGTGGCCGTGTAGAATCACAGCTGGTAATCAAAGACACATGCTCTTTATCTCAGTGACAAAGATGAGGTGTAGGCTCCTGCTACTACACCGCAGAAGCGCTTTACTGGAAAGGTGTCCAATTAAGTCTACCATCATGTACTGAAACTGCTTCAGCAACTGGTCTATTTTAATGGACTGGGAACCCCCCCCCCAAGCACACACATACCCAAAATAGACACAGCTTCCTGTATTTCCTCCAAAACCCCTCACCGCTTCCTCCGTGCCGGTCCTTCTGCTGCAACTCCACACAATAAATTTGGGTTTAATCTTAAGAGTTTGTTTCAGAATTGCATACTCTGATATGACCCAAAGGTACAGACAAATACAAATGTGTTACTGATGTAAAGTTAAGTCTAGGCCATGGCCTAAAGGTTAGAGAAGCGGGTTTATGACCGAAGGGTCACCGTTTTGATTTCCTGACCCAGAAGGAAAAATGTGGGAGGGAGGAGTGAATGAATAGTGCCTTCCCCTCCCTCTGCACTCACAGCTGTAGTGCTCTTGAGCAAGGCATCCAACACCCAACTTCACCCTGGGTGCTGCGGTTGTGTGGCTGTCCACTGCTCTGGGTGTGTGTGCTAACTGCTCACAGCTGTCAGTGTTAGGGTAAAAGGCAGAGAGTCATTTTCCCCCGGGGATAAATTTCAAACGACTAAAATTAAAGATAAAAAATATTGAATTTTGTTGATCCAGCTAAGCTACAGGTGAGGAAGCATGAATGAGAAATTATATAACTGTTTTTGTGGCATCAGACTTTCTGTGTAAAGATTAAGGCCCAGTCCACACGTAGCCAGGTATTTTGGAAAACATAGCTTTTTGTGTTTTGGTCGAAGATTTTAGTCAAAACTGTGCGACTGTATCTACTTTGATGTCACATTGTGCGCCGTGTTTGTTTACATGAGCAAGGTGGTTTCCCACAATGGCAAACCCAGACAAAACACTGTAGTAACTTTGCTATTAGGACTTTTTATAGCTTATTCATACAGGCACAGTTACTTTCCTTCCATTATAAAGGACACAGGTGTCAGAGTGAGCTTCGGATGTCACCTGCCACCAATACCGTCGCCGGATGTCCTACCATTGCACGTTTTTACATCTATTTGTTTGGTATAGTGTTACCCTGTGTCAATACACTGTTAGACCTTATGAAAACGTCATACCACTGTTAAAAAATGATGGCAGCACATCTTGATACACTATTAGACCACGTCTCAGTACACTGTTAGACTGTATAAAAATGTCCTACCACTGCTTACCATCTCACACCTCAAGGTAGGACATCTCCAGCACAAGGTAGGACAGATTTATAGGTGGTTTTGAAGCACTGAAAAAGGCGTTGTACGCATGCGCAGCACCCAATGGTAGGACCTTTCGATGGGTAGGATGAAATTTGTTGAAACAGTGGTTGGTGGGACAATTTAAAAAGGGAGGTCGTACTTTCAGAAGAAGCCACATCGTGCCACATGTTGCTTTGGCATGGTTTTGACAACATTTTACATGCATTTTGCGTTCACATGTGGACAAAGATATTTTCAAAACTGTGCTTGTTTCGTTTTTTAAAAACAAATGGAAAAATCATCATTTTCAAAAACACCTGGCTACACGTGGACAGGGTCTAAAGAGATGTGAGGTGATAATGAGGTGTGAATTCATTCCGATATCAGTGAAGATAGGAATTATAGTAATGACGTCTCAGACGAAATTACACAGTGAATGAAATCTCCTCCTGATAATATCTTTCAGTCCAAGACCAGGCTAAAGCTGTGCCAGGAAAACTGATCTCAAGTGTCCTCCCATCCTTCCTATTACCCAACTCTGACACTTCACAATTCAGCTGCCCAGGCACTCCCCACCTCCCTGATTCTCACTCGCTTATGAAAAGCAAGGTGACACTCCATGTTGAGAAAACTCCTCCTCAATTTATCTATTGTGCTTATTTACAATTAAGCATGCTGGATGTCCACTGAAAAAGCAGTGATAATGTATTTCGCATGCCACTAGTGTATATGTATTTGTTTTTTTCAGTGTAGGTGCAGAATGCTTGTTCCATGGTGAGTGATATGCAAAACTGATGTTTGATGTTCAATATATTGTTTTCAGGATATCTGTCTATGTTGCACTGATATGAAGGTTACAATCTGCAAATGAGATCTCCATCCAATTACAATATATGTTTTACTATATTCTGTGAACATCTCAACCAATCATAGTTCTTCGTCACCCCTTTTGTTGGTCTTCTGACCATTTGTCTGATCCAAAGGTATCTTATTTTGGGCAAATTCTGTAGCCCAATCTTTAATCATAGAAATTCACAATATTAAATAATCTAGTCATAATGAAAACAGCAACCCAGGGTGTCTGTAAAAAATGAGAAAGTTATTATCCTTTACATACATAAAAGTAAAACTCTAGTTATAGAAACCCCTGTTCTACAGACACGATTTAAACAGAAACAAATTTCATTCAAAATAAGAGGACTGTAAGCCAAGACTGATACAGAAACAGTGTACCAGACTCCAAACAGCCATTTGTCTGCTCAAGCAGATGTTTGCCTGGCTGCTGTATCTCCGTTTTCCACTAAAAACAGGATCTGTCCTAAGCCCTGCCAGAATTTCCCAATAATCAGTTCCTTCATGAGCTTTATACACCAGCTCTTAGCTCTTCTTTAACTACTTATGTATCGAACACACTTTTACGAGGGATTTACCAGCTTCAGGCCATTCTCCTGCATTAATGTAGCAAGAGCAGTTGTCAACATCTAGTGATAAAGCATAAATCAGGATCTAAGGGGAATGGCAAGGGGCCCAGATACAGATGAGGGCTAGAATTAAATTAGATTCTACTGTTAGTAGGGGTTTGATCTTGCTAACAGAACTGTTGTGATAGGTATAACACTAGCATTATAAAATATTGCTTCACAATATCACAATATTTTGTCCTTCTGAAGTGTAATTGGAACAGACAGAACAGGAAAAATGTGCCAGAAGTTTAAAAACGGTCAAAAACTACAAGTACAATGACTTTTATTTTTTACTGGACGTTTTATTGATAACGACGCTCTAAGAATTAAGTAATTCTGAGGTGTTTAGTTGGAAATGTGGTGCTTGAGTGGTGCATATACCAAACTACAAAATATGCTGCTCTGTATTGTGAAATTACCATCTATAAGTGCAGTTTTGTAGTGTATTCTTGCATTTCATCCCAGGGGAAGGTATGTAAATGAAAGTAAATGAATATGTATCCTACATTCCTGCCGCACTCTTATCCGCTTAGTGCCAGTCATGCAGAAAGAGCCATGAAGAGGAAGTGCCATGCTGTGTAGAACGATTTCATGGCAAAGAATGTGTTTGCTGAGGAAACTCAGAACTCAGAACACACACACACACACAAACACACACACACACACGCACACACTCCACAAGCAGTGCAGGTGCACCTCAAAGTCAATGTACTCACTGTTCAAAGGACATCACTGGTATAGTGCTTTAATATTATAGGAGCTCATGCCTTAAACGCAAACAGGTGAGTATTTCCATGTGCAGTGGTTGCAGACAGAACTACACAGCACATAATTATAAATAACAAGTGCACGGCTGTAAACTGAAAACAGACTTCTCATTGTCCACAGTATTAACTAGGGGGGTAACAATAAATCAGTCTGAATCGATGCATCGACCAAAATAGTGCACAAACTGATGTATCGATGTGACCCATAAAAATCAATGTGTGTTGTGAATACACTGCTGTATTTGACCTTAATAATAAAATGTTCAAATTATAATTTATTTGCATGTGTGAGTTGATAGAAATACAGCAGATTGTGTGAACTGAAACATATTTCATTCTGACTGTAGACCACAGTATTCAACCGAAACAACCGTATCGCATCAAACCCAGCCACATCGCTGCAAATTTTAAGATATCAAAAATGTATCAGATCGTGGATAAAATAACCAGATCGGATTAAATTGTGATAAAACTTGTGATTTACACCCCTTGTATTAACAGTGTAATGCCCTTTTGAATCAAACAGGTAGGACGATTCACAGTTACAGTCACAGATACTGTTTGGTGATTCCTTCCTTTCAGGCTGCATGAAATGCGAATGGATCATTACCACATTCGTCTTCACACACAATGTCAAATATGACTTTCTGTGCATCTAAAGTCCACATAGTCCAGACATTTTTCAGGTATGATAGCAAAAGCTTGCGAGTCTCAAAAAAAGAAGAATCACTTGTGTTTTTGAGTTGAAACAATAGATTCTTTAGGGAACCAAAAGTGACTCTTCTATGGCATTGCTCCAAAAAATCCAATCCATAGTTGTTTTGATGACTGAAGACAGGCCTGCCACAATTTACATCATAGTCTGATTATTTGACCTTGACTGCAAATGTTTACACTGATTACACAAATTCAACAAACTAAATGGAATTTGGGTACAATAGCTGAGGTCAGTATAAATAGAATTAAGCAGAATACACAATGACTGAGATACCTTTCGGGTCTTGAATAATAAACAAAAACGTCTAACTCTGTGCTAAAACACCATCAGACATAAGCAGTGGGTGATGTTTGTTTATTTGAGCTCAAACTGTGTCTGTGGTCAGTTAGGAGCTACCCAGATTTGACAGCAATAAAACAGCTAAACATTTTTTTTGTGAATGGCTAGTGGGATAATTTGCATATTACAGCTCTCTGGAATATCAGTATTGCACAGGCAAACATTGTGGTACAATTTAACATGCCCTCTGGGCATGATTATGGCTTTACTCACTTTAGTCTTTCCTTCTTTAATTCTTGTTCATCATTTACCTTCAAACCAATAGTAATTTTTGCTTTTTTGTACCTACTCTGCTGGTACCAAAAACGTCATGTAAAACCACTGCTGACTCCTGATCTTCAAATCATTTTGCAAAATGCCAAGCTACTGCAACTGTTTTATCCAATGATCAATTCTCCATATAATACCATATTACCACTTTCAGCATTCTTCATTGTTGCAGTGTTTTTCATGTGGGTGACAATGTCACAAAAAACGTCACCAGCTCCATTCAGGGGTTCTTATTGCAATGGAAATCAAACAAGGTACCAGGTACCAATAAACAAAGCTGTCGAACTGGTACCATGCAGTGGAAAAGTAACTAAATGGAGCTCTAGAGGGTGCACAACTTCAACACTTTGCTACAGGGCAAGTGAAAACATAAGCTTATAAGGATCTTTGATCCTTCTGTGGTTTGGCACCCAGAGCCTGAAGGAATCAACCAATAACCCTCGCATACATATCACCCATTCATGAGCTAGAACAAGGCGACGTCTTTCCGCTTAGCAAAGCAAACACGCTACGAGGGGGGAAAACAAAATATTTGGCTGAATAAACACTGAGTGATCTGGACAGATGCACAAACTCGTCAAAGGAGGAACAGTTTGCGGCCTTTAGCCTGGCCAGAAAGGTTCATTATGCCAGTGGCAAGTTAGGGAGAGGACCGTACAAGGGTTGGAATGTTAGAGAGTACGGAATGCTGTTTACTTGCACAAACATTACTCCTAAAATATACATAACTGAAGGTTCTTGGTGATGGTCTTTGACTAAGGACACACACAGGAATGTGTCTGATCTCAGTCCTGTTACAAGGGGCAGTGCATGACTAGGACACCTTGATCTCATGCCTTCATGTCCATTCGGGAAAGCTATGAGATGAGGGCTGGTTGTGTGTACATGCCTGTGGGGGGTGGGGGGGTGGGAATCATTATGAGTATGGCCTTAAATTTGTAGTCAATACACTTTTCTATGTGTCTTAAATTATTTGTCTATACCAGAAGTGTCCAGCTCTGGTCCCAAAAGGCATCACCCCAATACAGTTTGAAAAGTGAAAAGTGAAAGTGATTATTTGTCATTGTGAACACACTCAAGCACCACAACAAAATGTGACCTCTGCATTTAACCCATTACATGTGTACATGTGAAGCAGTGGGTAGCTATTAACAGCGCATGAGGAGCAGTGTAGCGGGACGGTACCTTGCTTAAGGGTACCTCAGTAGTGCCCGGGCCAAGACTCGAACCTACGACCTTCAGGTGCCAAAGGCAATGTCCTAACCACTAGGCCACAACTGCCCAAAAAACTCTGCTCCAGGTGAGGTGTCAGTTTGCTGACTGAGTTACCAGATTTAGTAAGTGTGCAGAAGCAGGGAAATCACAAAACTGCGCTGCACTTCAGCCCTACAGGGCCTAAACTGACAACCTCGGTTTATACTAATGGTCTTCTATTTCATGCCTCACCTCATTATGGCTAGACTGGAATGCCACCAGATATCACATTACACAAAAAACCCCACCTAGAGACACTTTAGTCTGAAATGCTCTGTAGCCTTTTAACTATTCAGGTCTGTGTACCTGCAGTTGTGTTCCAGAGCATTCTCTTATCAAAACCCAGATCTTAGTAACAAAATGCACATCAGAGAGGCCTATGAAGGACCCAGCACTGTCTCTCAGTGCAAAACCAATACAAGGGTAATAAACTCCAGTATTAGTGAGAACTGAATTGTCGAAGATGTTTTATACTATGACAGAACAAACCACAAAACACAAAGGGAATATTTTTACAAAGCTGTTTAGCAAGATAACTTAAGCCTAGAGTCAAGCTTGTCCAATTTTCCGTATGGGTGACGATGTCACATCAGCTTCTTGCAGTGTCTCCAGCTGCATCTAGGCAGGACACTGCTATTGGACAGTCCTCAGCTTAAGACTTCAGTTAACTGGTTAGCTTAGAAATCTTGCTTTGTGAAATACCCCAAGACTAGCTTGGTCTGAACTGAAAAAAATATGTTAATAAAAGGAATGCACCGATGTGGGATTCGTAGGCCAATGTTGATGTCTTACAGTGGTGCTTGAATATTTGAGAATGTTCTATATTTCTGCAAAAATTACCTGAAACATCATCATATTATTGCACAAGTCCTAAAAGTATATAAAAAGGCATTTTTAAATATTGGTTTAAAATTCAAGCAAATTAGTGTTTAGGTCACTGCCTTTAGGACCTGAAGGTCACAGGTTCGAGTCCTGGCCCGGGCACTACTGAGGTACCCTTGAGCAAGGTACCGTCCTGCTACACTGCTCCACGCGTGCAAGTGTGATGGGTTAAATGCAGAGGTCACATTTCGTTGTGGTGCTTGGCAATGACAAATAGTCACTTTCACTTTATCTGCCGATACCAATATAAAGCTGATATCGGGTGTCCCCCATTAAGTTAATAATGTAAGAATAATGCTTCACTCTAAGATAACTATTTTTTAAATTCTCCTTGTAGAGTATTAGAATAATTAAAATATTCAGCTGATAAAATATTTATCCTGGTATTTGCTTGAACTTCAAACAGAAATGTCTAGTACACAAACTGGGAAAGGCTTTAATCAGCTATTAGCCTGATTTCCAGAGCCATGGGCTATTTGTCAAAATTTTTCATATTTTTCATATTTCATATTTCATATGTTTCATATTTTTCCCTATACCTTTTTATTATATAAATTGAAGAAGAGACTAGAAGTTTCAGTGCACAGTCTGTAACGCTGTCCTTCTCATCCTCACTGTAAACATTAGCCACTAGTCCCCTCGACCTCCTCACTCTACCTGGAACACAACAGGTGACAACTTTCTAAATGGGGTGAAACCGTGAGAAACACCACACACTTGAGCTCATTCCTCTTTACCTTTCTGTACGCCAGCTGTAGATAATTGTAGGGGATTCTCCTGTGGAAGTCCTGGAGGACATCTTCGCTAACTTTGTGCATGGACTGGATGCCAATCTGCCCCTCAATGCACGCGTTGAGGCAGGCTGCTCTCCGGAGAACCGAATCGAAGAACCGGTCGGTGCTGGTGAAGCCGTCTATGCGATTCTGGTCCTCACACTTCAGCCTGCAGCGGATTTTGGTCTGACGAACCTGGGAGAAACTTCTCAGCGCTTTCTCCATGTTCCGAACCACCGCGGCATAGTCACCCCTGGAGAACGCCTCCACTCCGTTGTCGTAGAGCAGGTCGCACGATTCAAGCGACGTGAGCTGAGGGATGAGGGTCAGGACCGTGGCGAGCTGGAGAAAGTAATTCACGTCCATCTTCAGTGAAGTCAGCTCACTCGCACCCCAGAGTCTGTCTGTCGGTCTGATAGACCTGTACCGTCCCGTATGAAGGTGCTGTAAGCCGAGGGGGACTTACACGACCGTGCTATCAGTCCAGGGTTTGCGCTGGTCATTGTAAAGGAGCGATCAGTCGGGGACATTTCTGTAGACGCACCCCCAACCTCCTGCTCCAAACTGACTCCTCCTTCTACAAGTTGACTCCTCCTCCTACACTTCCACAAGTAGGAAATAAGGAGCTTACAGGGAAAGCAATGCCCCCCTGTTAACCTTCTTCCACACTTTTATACTGATATTAACCTATTCTAAAATACATAAAAAATGTATAAATTAAAAAATAAAAATATAAAAAATAAAGAATATTTTAGAAAATGTTTTTAAATTGCACTGTTTTTACAACAGTATTTGCATATTTTGAAAGTGTGTCATTGTGAACACACTCAAGCACCACAACGAAACCTGTGCATTTAACCCATCACAAGTGCAGCAGCAAGCAGCTACCAACAGCGCCCAGGGAGCAGTGTAGTGGGACGATACCTTGCTCAAGAGTACCTCAGTAGTGCCCGGGCTGGGACTCAAACCTGCAACCTTCAGGTCTCAAAGGCAGTGGCCTAACCACTAGGCCACCATAATTTTCCCCAAATCATCTGCCCCTAATAAGCAGTGGTTCAGTGGTTAGCACTGTCGCCTCACAGTGAGAAGGTCCTGGGTTCGATCCCCGGGTTGGCCACAGGTGCCTT